>JAMKQA010019662.1:0-11110 GCA_024699735.1 Posidonia australis
GGGGTGGGGTGTGGGAGGCAACCAAATGGAATTGCCTGCCTGTTGCTGTTGAGCTGTGTGGAGAGAAAAGCAAAGGCCAGAGTGCCAAGATGGTTCTTTCCTTTTGCCCTCTGTTCCACGGTAAAAGGATAACAGTCACAAAGCTAATGACAAGGTGCTAATGGATGGAAGTGGGGTGGGAAAAAAATGTGCTCTTGCATTTATTTTATATTTATTTATTTATTAAGTGTATCTGTGATATTAGGTACCTAAGCATTACATGGATATCAAAATTTTTAATATTGATTATTTATATTTATATATATAATGAGATTTATAATTTTAAATAAATAATTATAACTTATAATAGATAATTACAATTTTGTGAGATAATATATTAATATGTAGATATTATAGAATTTTTTTTTATTTATTTTATTATTTTTTGCATATGTAAATTAATAATACAGATGATGATAATGAGTTTTATTTATTGAGGTCAGAGGCTGCAGACCTTCCATCGACATCACAGTCTTCAATGTTTTCTTCTTTCTCCATCTAATCTAACCGCCCATTTATGATTTAACTCCTCCTTCCAAAGTCAATAGCAGGTCAAACTACTGTTCAACCCCACCTTTTTTCTTCATAACCGCTGGGACTAGTAGGGTAGAGAGAAACCGAAGAAGAAGAAGCTCAAACGTGGAGTGATTCGAGTGAAGGGTTTTTTTTATTTCTTTGTTCATCTTCCGAAATTATTGCTCATCAAAAGTCATCAAATATTAACCCCACCCACGTAATGTGTGGGAAGAAAAGAAAAAGAAGAAAGAAAGATATAATTGAATTGATTAAATTTAAAAAAATATATAAATATATGTTTGAATTTTAAAACTATTAAGAGAAATTTTTATCCACCTGTAGAAATAAAAATAAATTTAAAATTTAAAGAAAGAAAAGAATAGCTAACAATCAAACTAACATATCATAGAGTAATAATATAAAAATAGAAGCAAATTTTAAATAATATAAAAATAGAAAGAAGAGAGTCGAAGAAGAACTAAAATTCAAAAAATCATAATATAAAAAAAAAATCATCAATTTGTCATTAAGGTAAATTAATTGGAAAACCCTAACAATAAAAAAAGGAGAAGAATTAGATAGTGACAATTAGACAGTAATTTAAAATCAAAAGAAGATTAAATAAAAAGGAAAATCATAACAATTAAAAAAGGAAAAAGACCATACAGTGACAAAAAGATAATTTCCTAAAACATAACAATTTAAATTTAAAACTACCAGGTTAGTATATACAGATAGATTGATTCTGTCTCCTTCTTTTTTGCTAAGATGTTTAATTTGAAATTTGAAATTAAAAAGCTTAAGAAGAACACATATCTGAAAAGAAGGGTCGTTTCAAATTTCGAATGATTCTTTTTTAAATGAAAATTCGAATGGTTAGTCGGACACGGTCGACGTGGGAACGAGTCAAATGCGGTAGTGGTGCGGAGACCACGCGAGTGGGATGGAAAGAAAAGAAAAAGGTGGAGGGAGAAACGGACGATGGATTGATTCCATTCGGTAGTGCCACTGCCCGCCACAGGTGGGTGGGTTGGAGGTGGAGGTGGAGGTGGCGGTGATGGGGAATCTTTTCCTCTTCTTTCCGGAAACACCCTCTCCTTTTCCCGATACTCTTGCCACGTCCAACGACTTATGACCTCTAACGGCCGTCCAAACGAAACCAATCGAACCGTAGAAAAACGACGTCTCTGTTCTGATGCAGCTAACGGTCGGGACCATAAGCCGTACTCTTCTCTGGTTTAAAAAATTGGAGATTTCCCCGTTAATTGAGTTTATTTTGAATTAATCCAGAAAAAAAAGAAAAAAAAAGGTGCCACTTTTTTGAAGATAATACCGGTCAAATATATTCTTTTCCCAATAACGAGAACGTCGGGCTTGATTTAGTGATTTTGTAAATAAATTTGTAAAAGAAAATATATATGTGGGTGACCATTTGACAGGAGCAGTTACTCTATCTCGAAGCGCAGACTGTTTTTGTTGTCCACTTTGCTTGTCTAATTCATCTGCATGACCTAATCTGGTTTACCTGCCAACCTATATTGTATTATGTAATTGATTAACAAAGACCAACTAGTAATTCTTATCAACTGAATCAGTCTACAATTTAAAAATGTCTATTTCAGGTCGCTGTTAGTGGCTGGACTTTTGTGCTGCAGTTTGAGATATTTTATTAGGGACTCGATGCTATTCATTTTCAGTGATAAATATGACTGCATGAGATCGGTTAGAAGAAGCCAATTGATCGTTGCTAGATTAAACTAAAATCTCAACCAAATTTTCTGAGATGGACTAGTTTCACTGATTCCATCCATCAAAATCTCAACCAAATATTAATCATCTACTCCATTGTAGGCAGATGTTGAATCAACCCTGAGAGAGAATCACTGTATCTGCGGAAATTCATGATCTAAATGTACTAAAAAAGGGAACTTCATTTGCAGAACAACAACCAACTAGTTGCCGATCAGACTATTATTTGTTATTAGACTATGAGTAGATCATTTTGCAATTTTGCTTATTTATCACTAGTTCTGAAAACAACTACTCGGGTTTAAGTTGTATTGAAACGACAGGCGTTAGAAATTTAACCACCTAACCCCAGTTGACTTTGTGTTTAGCAACCAAAACAACATGATATCAACAGATGTGAACAACCAGGAGGAGTGTATAACGAAAATGGAAACGGGTATGGGAAAATACAATCAGCTGAAGGGTTTTCTGTAGAAAATGAACTCAGGAAGCAAACTGCAACCAATAGCCCGTGGCTACGGTTCTAGAGAAGTCACATATTAATTAATTTATAGGACTACATGTTGTGCTGGAACAGATTGGTGGCCTTGCCGTGAAACTAGGGTCTAATTCTTCATGGAGCATGTTCATGTGGGACAAGAAGTAAAAAAAATACAAAGATAACAAAGAACTACAATCCAATCTTCGTAATTGGGAGTCTAATCTCAATCACGAAAAATATTCAACAATTAGAAAATAATATCACTAATAACCGTCACATAGTTCCTTTTCTTAGATAAAAGAGACACATAACAAACAAAAAGATATAATATTCTTAAAATATCTCAAGATAATATTTTAAAATATAATATCTCCAAAATATCTCAAGATAATATATAAAATAATATTCTAATATCCTTAAAATATCTCAAGATCATATCCTAAGATATAATACCCCTAAAATATCTTGGATAAAGAGAAACTCAAAAATACCTCAGTTAAGTAACAATCCTTCAAATTAGATTTATGTAGAAATCAACGGTAAAAATACCATAAATAAGTCCAATGTTATGCTAACGAGAACATGAAAAGACTTAATTAGTCTAGTGTAAAGGCCTTGAAATAGATGACATAGATATCACTTAGAAAATAAACATAACATTACAAAATATGTATGGAATCTTTTGTTCTTGTAATGTGAGTTTGCATCCATATGATGTATGTTACTTAATGCAAATTTCATTTGAATATCAACATGTAGATCCTTAGTATGTTGAACAAATGACAAGATGAATTCTGTAGAATCATTTTTAGATGAACATAAATTTGAATCAAAGAAACCATGTGGTCAAATGTTGAGGACAATGTCTATTGGGTTGCTAATTAAACGATTTGAAGTATATAACAATTGAAGTTTTCTAATTCTCTTGTTATTTATCTTAGTATCATTCTTAAGATTTAAATTTATAGATAACGTAGCTTAGGAGATGTGGTTAAAGAAGAAAGATCGTTTTTTTTTTAACAATATCTTATATTAAATATCATCAAGGCCATACAAGCCAACCAAAGTTCCATATGACCAGTATTACACAAAATTTGGAACCAATTGTTCCAAATAGAGCTGAATCAATGTTAATACCCATTTGATACAGACAGAGTTTAGAAAAATAATTATGCAGAGGAGGCTATCCAGGTAACAGATCCCTTTAGCCCTCAAATTCTTCAACCGCAGTATGAATATTATCAGAATCCAGGCTTGGAAGTACAGCCTCATGATTGCTTCTAGAAGAAGAGGGAAGAGTAAGGGCTTGCTCCACCATCTGTGAGGCCATTGTAGAAGTGAACTAAAGGAATTCTTCCTTCTCAAAGCCTGAAACAAGAGTTTCTACCCAGTAATGCATTAACGAAGTAATATCATGAATGATAACTAAATGTGATCTACTTAGATTACGAAAAATCATGTTATTCCTTTCCTTCCAAATCAGTCAGAGAATGATTTGAAGTAAAATTGCCCAACCATGCATGTTTAAATCAAATTTAAGAGGGGGTATAGAGTAGAATAAGTCAGCAATACAAAAATATCCTGGATACAAGTTGAAGATAAGAAAAATCACCAAATATGCCTTATGAATGTACAATTTATAAATAGATGATTGTTATTCTTAGTGTGTGCAAAACAAAAGACACACAGCTTAGGACCATTCCATCCTCTTTTAGCTAAATTGTCTTTTGTCAAATTTTTGTTTTTTAGAACTAACCAAGAAAATAACTTAACTTTTAATGAAGTGTTACTTTCCCAAATACATCTGTAAAAAGTAAAATGATATCCACCATCATTTAAAATGCAGTAACCAACTTTGACAAAATAGCCTTTATTCTTAGATGGCAGCCAGCTCAAGATGTCATCTCGAGAAACAAGAACCAGAGATTGCAAGAGATTATCAAATATTTCTAGCTACGATTGTAGCAATAGAAAATCACTCGAGGAGACCTTAGAAAGGTCAAATAATTTGTTAAAATCAGATCTGAAAAGATCCACTATGGTTTTGACAGATGTCTTTTTGAATCTAGCTACATAATATAATCCAGAAATCAGACATTTCAAAATGGCTCCATTCCACCATTTTTGCTCCCAAAAGATAGTATTATTGTCATTATAAACTTGGGAAACAGTGAAACAGTTAAGAAAAATATAACATTGTTTGATGCTACACCAAAGAGGAGAGCAATTGCTAATTGAAGAATTTAATAATGCCTCAGGCCAAACCTTATTGAGATACCTAACCTTTATAAAATCTTTCCATATAAAGTAGTGATTGTTAGAAAGAAGTTGCCATAACAGTTTAGACTTCAAAGTCATATTAAAATTCCTTAAATTAATAATCCCCCAGCCATTTTGTTGTTTCGATCTGCATATATTTGCTCATTTAATTAAATATAATCCTTTTTGATTTGGAGAGAAGGAGTTCCATAAGAATCTACTTCTAAGTTTGTTAATTTCCTTCTCAATTTTGATAGGCATATATAAAACTGACATATAATAAGTGGGAATGGCCGACAAAACAGAGTTTAACAAAGTCAACCTGCCCCCCAAAGATAAGTGTCTTGCTTTCCATAATGACAATTTATTAGAGATCTTCTCCACTACCAGAGCCCACATACTATAAGTAGCTCTCTTATAATGCAAAGGTAATCCAATGTACATAAGAGGAATGTCAGCCCTTCCACATCCCATAATATTACATGAAGTTGCAATGGAGTCTTGAGATACTCCAATGTCAGTGAGAGAGGACTTATGAAAGTTGATTTTTAATCCATAGCAAGTCTGAAAACAGCATAAGATTCTTTTAATATTGATCATATTTTCAATGCTTTCTGTTAGGAATAGAAGAGTATCATCAGCATATTGTAAATTAACCACAGTTGGTCCCTCGTGAGGGAACTTGATCCCTGTTATTAAGTTATTACTCATAGCTGATTGAAGCATACGATGGAGCACATGTGTGGCTATAATGAATAGTAATGGTGACAAAGGGTAACCTTGCCTTAATCCATTAGTAGCTCTAAAGAATCCTTTAGGGGAACCATTGATTAAAACAGAAAACTTAGCAGAGCTTATACACATGCGGATTCAAGATATCTATCTATCTCGAAAACCCATACCAGAAAGAGCATCAAGCAAGAAATTCCAATTAATATTATCAAAAGCCTTTTCAAAGTCTAACTTTAGAATAAAGCTAGGTATAGTGGAGGATACCATGTAGTGTAAGGTTTCTTGTGCCACAAGAAAGCAATCTCCTATTGATCTCCCAGCCATAAAAGCACTTTGAGATGGATCAATAGCCAAACTCAGGTAATAGCCTAGATGCCAAAGTTTTAGTGATAATCTTATAAATACTGTTAACTAAGCTAATAGGTCTAAAGTCTTTGATCAGGAGGGCACCATGTTTTTTTGGGGATAAGAGCAATGAAAGTTTGATTAATTGCAGAAAGAAAAGCTGGATCATTGGAAGAGTGAAAGGCCCGCAAGATATTAATAATATCTGTCTTCAACATTTCCCAGAAATGATGAAAGAAAGCCAAAGAGAAACCATCAAGACTTGGGGACTTGTCTCCAGGTAATTAAAGACATTATCTTTAATCTCTTTTTCAACAAAAGGAATTTCTAATTGATCAAGGTAAGGTATATTAACTGGGATAAGTTTATCCCAGTTAATGAGGATATTGAATCTTCTACTTTTGTTAAATTGCCTAGTAAAATGATTCTCTATCTCTTTGCATATATCTTTTGGAGATTGAATCATTACACCATTAATGGTAAGGAAGGATATGTTGTTTACTATTCTATGACACTTCACCATATTATGAAAGAAGGAGGTATTAAGATCCCCCTCTTTAAGCCATTGAATACTGGATTTTTGTTTCCAATAGGACTCCTGTTCTTTTAGTAGTGAGAGATGTTCTAATCTCAAGGTCTTTTTCTCTTCCCATATCTTATTATTAATGTTAGAATGTTCAGCTTGTTCATCTATACGTTGAATTTGGGATTCAATATATATAAGCCTTCTGCTTCTTTTTTCCCTAATTGGGCCAATCCATTTCTTAATAGTTAGTTTAATGTTTTTCAGCTTGTAGCTGAACTCAGCAACAAGAGAGGATTGGGAGAGTAGATTAGCAGGTCTCTGCCAGCAATCCACAATTAGTTGCTCAAATCCTTCAATAAAAAACCAGGATTTATAGAATCTAAATGGTGGAGGACCCCAATCAGGAGAAACTGTGTTAACTATAATTGGAATATGATCAGATACCACTCTGGCTTTGCCAGAGCAAAATGCATAAGGGAATTTCCCAGACCAGTCTGGAGAAACAAGGAAACGGTCTAGCTTCACCAATGTTGGCTGATCATGAAAATTAGACCAAGTAAAAGAGAAATTGTTGGGAGAGAAGTCTATCAAGGAATTGTGTTCTATAAAATTATTAAATCTTTTCATATGAGCAGTGATTCCAGGCTTAAGAGAATGCTCATAGGAGAACCTAATAACATTGAAATCATCCCCTAAAACCCAATGATTATTGACAAGTGTGCTGAGATAGTACAATTCATCAATAAAGAATGGTTTCAAGTTGTGATCACAGGGTCCACATACTCCTGTGAGCCACCAATCAAAACCATCCCCACAATTTTTAAAATTCAGAGAAAGGCAATTAGTTGTAGATACACAGTTAATTTGGTCAAGGACTTTGTCATCCCAACCAATAAGTATGCCACCTGAAGCACTAGTGGATGGAAGGTATGACCACGAGTTTATTCTTCTTCCTCTAAGTAACCTAAGGGTCTCTATAGAGAAGGATTCCTTTTTAGTTTCACTTACAATAATAACATCACATTTATTGGATTTAATAAAGTCCTTCAGCTCCCTGATTTTGTGACAGGATCCTAGGCCTCTTATGTTCCAAGTAGCAATAATCATCAGAAGTTAGTGAAAGAACAAGAAGACCCTGTCTTCTTAAGAGGATTGATGTTACTATCTAAGTTAATGTACATCTTATCCTGGTCCTGTCTAACCTGTTTAAAAAATCTGATGGCCTCATCTGTAGAGTCAATAGAGATGCCAATATCCCCACAAAAGAATTGAAAGTGCTCATATGAGTCTCAAAGAAGAGGATCCACATGATTTACCTCTGTGTTAACCATATTAACCTTATTTGAAGAGCTATCAGAGTATGCCAAATTAGATTGTTCACTATTGGAAGAAGAACTGGAATTAAAGAAGTCTATATTATCAGGGAAATTTTGCATATTGTTACCTAGCGCATGCACAGAGGTGGGAGGTTGAGAAGATGGGATCTTCGATGTTATATTGCCCAAGTCATCCTCTTCCAAACAGTCATAAATCGTCAAGATTTTCTTGAATTTAGCCAGAGATAATTTCCTGGCCCTAAGCTCTGCTTCCACAAAGAAGAAAGATTATCATACGTGGGAAATGAAATAAGAGAGAAATCATGGTCAAATTTCGTGAAAACCAAGGAAACCTCTATAAAGACAAATACATTACATTTTTGTGGAGATTCTGCTTTGAAAATTTGAGACAATTAATTTAATTTCTTAGCATCATGTTATTGAGAATGTTCTTCTATGAAAATTTGAGACACTAGTTCTAACTTCTTAGCATCAATTTCTTGAGGAAATTTGTTTAGAGTTGAAGGTAAAGGATTAGATTACTAACTGTGAAAGGCTTAAAGATATTTGTCTTTAGTCTTGCAAGAAACAACTTAAAAGATTTACCTTGAGATTTAAAAATATATGTGATATTTTGCATGTTATGACAAACTTGAATTTCTTGAAGTCATGAAAAACTTGAAAGAATATGACCGATATTCATTGGAAGAATATTACACTAAATATATGCAAGGTAGTCATCCATTTGGATATGAACAATGCATCTCTCAGAAATCAAAAGAGTAGTGTCATCAACCCAAAGAATATGGAATGGATGAGAATAAGATTTAAATATTAAATTCATTATAACAACAATACTTTTAAACACAATAATTAAAGAATTAGCCTTATTAATGATAACTTTGCAAACTTTAGTTTTACACTTAAAGAATGTATAAAATGGTATAATGCAATTGGAATTTTATGCATTACAATTATTTTTTTAGAACACATCCCACAACATTGATATGTGGATCTCTCAATATAATTCAATATTGCAATCATTTCATATGTTGAGACAACATAAAATTTTCAATGATTATTGCTTGGATTTTGTAATCGATCCTATCAAGTCGATGCTCAAGGGAATGATGGTAAAAGGGACAATGTGATCTTAAAGAGCTAGAAGAATATTCAAACATGTTGAAGCATCAACGAATTATACGCAAAATAATTAAAATAAATAGAATGCAAGCATATAAAAGAAAGAAAGCACAAGCAATTGATCGAGTACTGATATGTATATGCTCTACTTAGTGTGTGCATAAACAAGGAAAACATAAAGATATGCACGAATAATTATATGAGCGGTGGAAATAATAAAAGATTGCACAAATATCTAACCACACTGAAATTAATGTAAATCAAAATCAAGTAAAGGATGTAATATCATCCCTTAACGTCAATAAGAACTACTTTTATTTTTTTGTATTATGTAATCTTTGGAACTTTAGGATTCTTTTAGCAAGTTTTCCAAATTTAAAAGAATTATGAACTTTTCCGCAAAATATTGATAAAATCCTAATATCCTTCTTTGCCATCTGTGTAGTCCTCTTGAGTGGTGACACAAATGGGTGGGCGAGTGGTAGCGGCGACATAGGCGGAAGCTACATCACAAGTCGACAACGATGGTAGGAGTAGCATGAGCAACACAAGTGATGACTACATTTGATTGACAACCGCAAGAAAAAATCAATGACGACACTACAATGGCACGAGAAAAAATTGGTTTGGGGTGACGACGCTGCGTTGGTGGTGGTGCAACGTCGAGGCATCTCTAACAATGGTGTTGCTACGATGGTGTTAAAGATGTACCAATGACGTGCAAGAAAACACGACGATGGGGGTTGCAAAGGACGATAGAGGGAAACGTGACGACAATGGTTACAATGATGTGCTGATGTTGCAACGATAGTGTTGCAACGGTGACAGTGTTAACAATGTAAGCAATAATACAGTGATGGATTTTGATTTTCAAACAATAGATTGTTATTTGCTCTAATATCAAACTAATGTAGGACAACAAGTGAAAAACACAAAGATAACAGCATCAAACTACAATTTAATCTAAAATAATAAAAATAAGCTACAATTTAATCTTCACGTAATTAGAACTTGAATTCCAATCACAAACAATACTCAATTTCAACAACTAGAAAATAATATTATTAATAACTGTCAATAAACATACAGTTACTTTCTAGAAACCCATGACAAACGAAAAAATAAATATCTTTAAAATATCTCAAAATAATATTTTAAAATATCTCAATACCATCTTCATTCCTCATTAATTGGTTCAAGCGCCTATCATTTATTCTTATCTATTACTATAATCGGTGGAAGCATATATTGTCTCTCTTTTTTTTCCTTTTTTTTTTCCTTTTCTTGTCAAACAATCATATCTTGTCTATTCATCAAAGCAAATGCAATACTGAAATGTGGCATAGCAGCAAAGTCTGAACCGTCCTTGGAAGATTGTACAGTTGGACAAGCCAGCAGACAGAAGTACGCACATTAGTCAAACAACCAGTGTAAGCAAAATAAATATGGCATGCAGCAATATCTGAACTGGCCATGGTGGTTTTACAGAGATGGCCAGCCCGGTAGTGGTCGATCTGGAACGTAGAAAACCACATGCACTTAAGGCCAGGCCGAATCCCACCGCCAAAATGTCCAGGCCGAACACTTGCTTGTAGCACAAGCATGTTCATCCCCACATCTCTCACCCATTTGTAAAACGATTACCCTTTTTTTTAGCGATACATTGAATACAGCATCTTTGGATTAACTAATTAATATATATGTAAACAGTTGGTCGAAAATGATTGACAGAGAGACATTAGCTGGCTTCTTGTTGATATTTCTTGCGGTCATGTAAGTTAACACTTTTCTTCTTGTTTGGTGGTAACCTTAACTATGCAGAAAGCAGCTCAAAACCAGAAGCAAACTTTATTATACAGCCAAGAACAAAGCTGTGCAGTTCCCAGTAGAACAAAACATGACATTTAAAATAAGACCCTTGTTGTCCCCTCTTCCTGCCATTATTATTCATTGGAGCCTTTTTTATAAAGATGATGCAGATCTAGTTAGACATGGAAAACGGAC
>JAMKQA010019702.1:0-15958 GCA_024699735.1 Posidonia australis
TTTGGGTTTTAGACCCTATTAATGAATGAAAAAGATGGTTTTATGTGGTTTTGGGCATGAGACCCAATTTATGACTTTAAGCATGGTTTTCATGGCTTGAGTTGGGACCCCAATGGAGGGTCAAGTGTTGCAAGGAAATAGAGTCCGGCAACGAGAAGAATGGAATGAAATGGAAAATGGTTTTAAAATGGAACACTGATAATGTGGTTGTCGAGCTCATAGCGGTATAGGCTGAGCCTAGGTTTTCATACCTAGTTGTTCAGGTCACCGACGGTGTAGGCTGAGCCTGGGTCATTGGACCTAGTTGTTCGGGTCACCGAACTCGTAGCGGTGTAGGCTGAGTCTGGGTCATTGGACCTAGTTGTTTGGGTCACCGAGCTTGTAGCGGTGTAGGCTAAGCTTAAGTTTTCATACCTAGTTGTTCGGGTCACCGACGGTGTAGGCTGAGCCTGGGTCATTGGACCTAGTTGTTCGGGTCACCGAGCTCATAGCGGTGTAGGCTGAGTCTGGGCTTTTGAGCCTAGTTGTTCGGGCCACCGACAATGTAGGCTGAGCCTAGGTCATTGGACCTAGTTGTTCAGGTCACCGACTGGGGCGTTAGACAGAGACGTATCCCTGTGCACTTATGAAAATGAAATTGAGGCCAGTCGACCGGGGCGGTGACATCCCGCATGGGGAATTTCATCGCGGCAGTGCAAGAAGGTAGGGGAAGGATGTCCTCGCCTATTGCTTCTGTGCCTGGTTACCCCTGATCAAGGTAACAACAGTAAAGAAAGTGGAAATGAATAAAGAAAGAGAAATGTGGTTTGGTTAGGATTGGACTGATGAAATGGTCCTAAAATCCTGAAAAGAAATGATGATGTTTTAACCAATTGCCAACCAGTGTTTATGATTTGGTTTTGAGTCCAATAGGGCATTGTGTTTTAGGCTGGATCTGGTCAGAATGTGAATTTGAAAGTGTGTTTTGGGAAGAAATCCCAAATATTGAAAAGGAGAACGTTTTGGAAAATGAATTCCAAAAGGTTTTTGAAAGAAATGTAAAGGAATGTTTTGAAAGAAAAAAAAAAGTGGTTTTGGAATGAATTTCCAATTGTTTTGAGAAAAGAAAAGGAACATGGCTTTTGAAAAAGCATGGATTGGGATTGAATTCCCAAGTGATTGTTTAATAAAGAAAGGATGATTTTCAAAAAGAGAAAACCAAGTTTTGAAAAAATGATAAAAATGAGATTTATGGTTTTACCGAGGTTTTGTGGTTTGTATGTTTTGGAAGGCGTACTGGGTGACTTAGATGTCACTCACGCGTGCTATTTGGTTTTCAGGTGCAGACCGCGTGTAGCCGAGTTCCGGTGCAGGAGTTGGAGCTTCTAGCCGCACATTGTGATCCTAAAGGTGAGCCTTAGTTACAGTTATTTGATGTTTCTGTAATTAGAATAATTATGCTTGATACTGTGTTATGGTAGTGTGCCCGGAATGGGGGCGTTACATTGATTATGCTAAGAAGAGAGTGTTTGTGGAATGTCTAGACCAAGGATGGTGTTTGGTACAGGGGGTGAGACCGAGAGAGCTAAAGAAGATAATCTCAGCAATAAAGGCCAACCGCTCCTTGACAAACGGTAGTATAGGATATTTGGTCAGTGTGATGATGACTTCCTCACCTATTCTAAGGGTACAATAACACTAGTTGTTCAAGAGTACCCTAACGTTTTTCCAGAGGAGTTGCCTGGTATGCCGCACTAAGAGAAGTATAGTTCCTGATTGATATGGTACAAGGATTGAGCCCTATTTCAAATGCCCCTTACAGAATGGCACTTATAGAATTACAGGAGCTCAAGAATCAACTACAAGAGCTACTAAACAAAGGATTTATCAGGCCGAGTGTATCAGCTTGAGGAGTGCCTATGTTGTTCATAAAGAAGAAGGATAGTTCACTCCAACTATGCGTTGACTATCAGATGTTGAACCAAATCATTATAAAGAACAAATACCCTTTGTCTAAGATAGATGATTTGTTTAATCAACTACAAGGAGCTTCGGTCTTTTTGAAGATCGACTTGAGATCAGGATATCACCAGCTCTAGATCCCGGAGTCAAACATGCACAAGACAGCCTTTCAGACTCTGTATGGCTATTACGAGTTTCTAGTCATGTCATTTAGGTTGACGAAGGCATCAACTGCCTTTATGGACCTGATGAATAGAGTGTTCAAGCCCTACCTAGACCAGTTTGTAGTGGTATTCATGAATGATGTGTTGTTATAATCTCCTAACGTAGGGACTCACAGAATGCATCTGAAGACTGTGTTGGACACACTAAGACTGCATTAGCTCTATGAAAAATTCTCGAAATGTAAGTTTTGGCTAGAAGAGGTCACGTTTCTCGGTCATATCATCTCAGGAGAAGGAACTAAGGTGGATCCAATCAAAGTGGAAGTAGTGATCAGTTGGGCCAGACCTAAGAATGTATCAGAGATCAGAACTTTCCTGGGATTAGCAGGATATTATCGGAGGTTTATCTAGGACTTCTCTAAGATTACAACACCGTTGACCAAGCTGACTCAGAAGGAGATTCCATTTATATGAGATTGATAGTGCAAAAAAAGCTTCAACAAGTTGAAGGCATGTTAGATTACATCTCTAATTCTGACTTAGCCTTCAAGGAGTGGTGGTTTCACAATATACAACGATACCTATGGAACTGGATTGGGGTGTCTCCTAATGCAACATGGGAAGGTAGTGGCATATGCTTCCCGCCAGTTGAAAAACCATGAAAAGAATTACCCCACTTATGACTTAGAGATGGTTATAGTAGTTTTTGCACTAAAGATTTGGAGGCACTATTTATTTGATGAGCAGTTTAAGGTACTCACAGACCATCGAAGCTTGAAGTATATTTTCACACAGAAGGTCTTGAACCTGAGATAGAGGAGATGGATGGAATATCTTAAGGACTTTAGCCTATCCTATTACCTAGAAAAGACTAATGTGGTCACAAATGCACTAAGCGGACACACTCATATTGTGGCTAGCCTGATGATTAAGGAATGGCATCTACTAGAAGGGTCGGTTGAGTGCAGACCTTGGCGGTAGTCTCAGGGACCTATTGGAGATTGATGGTAAATTTTTCTATTCACCCAAGGCTACTAGAAGCAATCGTAGATGCATAGCAACTGGACTCTTGTGTGCAAGAATTCTGGAAGAAACTGAATGTAACGACCCTAACCTCGATTCGTTACCTCTCAATCTAGTCACATTTTTTTATATTATTTATGAACTAAATCCAATTATGAGCAACATAAATAAAACATTATTAACTGAAATAAAATTAAATTATTAAACTCTCACTAGGATCCTTAATGTGTGGTAGAGTGACTATAACTCTTCGTACACTAGTAAACTCCTAACTCTATCCTGTGCCTGCAAAAAATACCAAAAAAAACACACATGAATGATGCCTGAAAGGTCATCCAACACACACCCCACCTAAACACTCACACAACTCTAGCATTTCTCCTAGATGCCACAACACTACAATTGGCAATTCACTATTTCCAATAAGCAACAAACTCTTTAAGAACATGCCTTTAAAAACTATTTTCTTTTCTTTTATTTTCAAAACCATATGCATGCCTTTTAAAACATTTATGCACATAGCCTAATCCCACACACTCTCTGTGAAGATCAAACAACCAATGATGTCTGCATACTCTCACTAGTGTCCAAAATGCCCAAAAGCCAACACAAAGTCTCAACTCTAAAACCACAGAAAACCATATCAAACATGAAGCCTCTGCTCTAAAATCTCAAATAATTCATATCTCAGAAAACAATACGAATCTGTATCTCAAGTGAACCACAACGCCCCTCATGATGTAACAAAACAACAAACACTGACCACAAGCAGTCGTAGGGGACAAGAATCTCGTACCCACTACACTACCATAGACAGCCATAGCCTACCCATCCTAGCGTCTTTACCTCCTTGGTAGGACCCTCAACATTGAGTAGTGTTGTCCAACACTAAGCAACTAACACTAGCCACAAATAGTTGTTAGAAACTCCTACTCCTCTCAACTGTACTATTGCTGTGAACCACCTTGTGTAGGAGTCCAACTACCCCATCTTACAAGTCTCGCTATATTACATATAGCATACACACACAAGGTGTGTCCTTACGACACCCCTTGGTGCCCGGGAACCTGAGGCCTCCTATCCCAGACCCAATCAACACCAACGCTAAGGGAAAGCCCAGGTCTCTCTCACTCTAGGGCCTTATAGTACCACCACAGTAATTAGGCAACCACGACCTATGATGCATTGTAGACACCTCGGATTTTACAGGTAAGTTTGGATGGATCCAAGAGAGAGGATGTGAGCTATGGAGTTGCCGGGTCCACTCACTTTCTCCAAAAACACTTCAATAACATTCACCAATCTTCCGGAGCCTTTTGGAACTCATAAAAATATTATTCATCTTAACCTTTGGTTGCCAATTAATCCTAAAAAGGGTGGTCAATACTCTCAAAGGTTGTTTGACTAGCTTTTGTTGGGCCAAGCGGTATTTCCAATCAGTTATATGTGGCGTGGTATCCAGGCGTGTGTTGCTAGTGGAGGTAAATGGCAGAAATAGCTGGCGAAATGCCTTGTTTCAGGTGCAGAGGGCACTAGTGTCATGTTTCCCTAATGATTTACCTTATACTCTTCATTAATGATTAGGATTGGTTTGAGGCTTGATCTTCAAGCGTCCAGGACCTAAATGCCCCTAATCCAGCCTTGAATTCATCTATGAAGGCCACTTGGACCCATCGCCATCGTCTGCTTCCGACCGTCACACATCCACGACCTTGGATCATCCCCATTGCCTATTTAAAGGCCTCTGCAACATGCCAGAGGGATCATCAAAGTGATTGCATCTACTCCCATGCTACCAGCTCAAAGCACTAGCTCCCCAGCTCCTCTCAGCCCCAGGCAATCCAACACTAGCTCCGGTACTTCCAACAGCAGACGACGTCGTTGAAGCTCCAAGGAGTCTCCAATGATCAACAACACATCACAGGTAAGTCTTCTATCCCCTTTTGCTTCCTTTTGAGCCCTACATGAAAGCATGATCTGTCGAGGTCGATTTCCAACACCCAATCCCTCCTCTTCTCTGGCTGTCACCGAGAGTTAGCGGTGACGAAGCCTCTGCCCTCCGGACGTGCTTAGAGCCGAGAGTGAGGCCAGTAAGCCTTGTGTCCACCGCAGGCGTGCCTCAATGGACTCTTCTTCCTCTCCCTCTACTGTTGGTGGCTGAACGGCGCATCTCGTTGGAGCTTAGCTAGCGCTAGAAGCTACGAGCTAAGGAGAGGTGTTTTGGTGTGATTTCCTATTGAAATTCTTGTTTACTTTCCTCCTGGTTCATTCCATTTGCTCCCTTATCTCTCTGGTATTTAGGCAGAGCTCATCGACCTCAGATGGGGATGATCAGCATTCTCACTGGTGAAGTAGGTGAGAGGCGTGATCGAGGGTGTCATTTAAGGATCTAAACACCCGGAGCGATCCCTCTCGATCCACGTTGCTTCCTAAGGCCCTGCATTTCCCTCTTGTGTTCAGCTACAACTCCGTCAACCTCGTCGCCTTCAGTCGGAGTCGGCAGACCAGCATTCCATCGAGGTAGATTGAGTGGAGGATCTAGTAGGCCATTTCACCATCTGAACACATAAATGGACTCCCTTTTCATCCCACTAGCTCCTCTAGTCGATCATTCAACCTTCTTGCTCCATTCACTGGTGAATTCAATCAGAGTTCAACAACTGGACTAGTGAGGGGTCACACGAATCTCGACGATAGTGGAAGCTAATGAACAATCATGATGAGAAGAGCTGGCGGTTACAGGCAACGGTTTCAACTAACAGAATTGGTTGATGAAAATCATCAGCGTAGGCCCAAGGATCTAGATGGTTATAACCAATTCTTTACTTCTTGATTTGACTGTCCTTCGACTTCTTGATCTCTGTTTGGTTTCCTTAGCCATCCTTATCTCATCCAAGGGCATACAATAATTTGGCATGATTTACCAAAAATGCCCTTCCCTTTTGAGTTTATCTTTTTCCACCTTGGTTTCCAATTTTCATGAGTTTTATGATTTTGATTTGTGTTGAAAATTTATCGCTTAAGGGCGTACATTAATAGGCATGATAATGCCAACATGGACCCAAATACGAATTATTTTTCCCTTTTGACTTTCTCAAGTTTTCTAGTTTCCACTGTTTACGTGACGCTCTTCGAACATTTCTGATTTTTACATGATTTTCCTATCGCCCAAGGGCATACATTAAGTGGCATTCTCAATGCCTACATTGTCCCTTGGATTATTTTTCTTATTGCTTCCTTCTCATTCAAATTTCCGTGGAGATTTATGTCATGTTTTCGCATTCATATTAGGCATATGCATTAGAAAGTAAATAGGCCTACACACACTTAGTTCATGAGCAAGCGGTTAGCCTTGAAACACCAATTTCTTCGAGCGTATAGGGGTGCCTAATACCTTCCCCATGCGTAACAAGAATCCTTACCCTTTCTCTGGTCCGTAGTGATTTGCGTGCTACATCCATTAGGCACGAGCACACATGTGTTTCTTTGCATTGATTTCTCTAAGTTTTCTTTGTGTTTGGTTTTCCTCGTCTTTCCATTAAAAGACTAGGTGGTGACTCTTTTTCCTTATCCTTTTTCTTATCCTTCTTTGGTATTCTAAGTCGAGTCTTCTTCCTTAGATTCACCATTTTTGTCGTGACCATATCGGGATTCTTCGCGTGTTTCTTTGCACGAAGAGTCATGCAAGGTTCCACCGGCATGGTCACAGGAACTGTGACCATGCCAACCTTGAGGTCTGACGCAGAGTCGCGCCAAAGGGAGGAGATCACAACTATGCCGAGATGGCGAAGGCGTAAGATAGGATAAAACGAAAAAAGAAAAGGAGTCGCCACCTAGTCTTTTAAGGGAAAGACGAGGAAAATCACAAGATATTGGATGCATGAGATGCAAATGTGAAGGCCAGATGTCTGCTAACCAGAGGATAGGTAAGGATTCTTATTACACACGAGGAAGGTGTTAGGCACACTCGTATGCCCAAGAAACTCGATCTTTCTAGTCTAATTCGCTTGCATAAAGGCTGGATTAATGCTTGCTAAGCCTAGATCATGCTCTAAACATGCTAATGTGACTGCCAAGACAAACTAGATGGATATGCAAGATAGTATGCGAAAACTGCGAAGAAATCCACATGAAATGATGAAATCACAAAATATGACACGACAAAAAAAATCACATGAAATGCCGAAGTTTCTGGTGAGAAAGGCTCGAAAAATCATACAGGCCTCAAGGAAATCAACAATGCAAACAACTCAGGTCATCAGAATCATGGAAAACATTGCGGAAATCAAGATGGAAAAATTGCAAAGTTCACGCAAAACGGACAAACTTGGACATGTGAAGAAATTCACATAAAATGACAATGTTTCTATAAAGAATGACTCATACAATCACACCAATGTCAAGGAGATTGAAAATACAACAGACCCAAATCATTAGAAGCGTAGAAAACACCATGGAGGTCCAAATGGGAAAATTGCAAAGAAACACACATAAAATAGACAAATGACGCCATGCGAAAAAAATCACATAAAATGACAATATTTTTGGAAGGAACACCTCAGAAAACCATACTGATATCAAAAACGTAAAAAGTGGGGTCAACCTAAGTCCTTGAAATTGTGGAAAAAGTTGTGAAAATCAAAGGGGAGAAATAATCTATAAATGAGCCAATGTGAGCCTTTCAGTCAGTTAATGTACACCATCGGGCGATGAAATCCAAATCAAATCAAAAATCCTAAGTGTAGGATTAAAGTGAATCAAATCGAATGTAAGGCGAGGGACTCCGAAAACAAAGTAAAGAAAAATCCAAGAAAGAAACACAAGAGATGCAAACTCATTTAAAAAGGAGGGACTAATGTGCAAATGTGATGAAAACTATATGAAATGGGTGGATAAGTGCCTAAATGTGTAAAAAATGCTAAGGGATGACTTGGACAAGGATTATGCAAGATTGAGTGCGAAGACTAACATGCAGGTGCATGAATTAGTGGCATAGGGGCAATTTGGTCATTTTAATGGCCAAATGTGATAAATGCATGTATGGAGATGATGCATGGTCTGAGACATGCCAAAATGTGTGCAAAATGTCCAAAAAATGTCATTTGCAAGAAAACATGGAGAGGAAGAACAACAAAACAATGTAAACACAATAAATGATAAACACAATGACTAAAATGTAAAATTCACAAAAAGAATGAGGATCTGGATGAAAATAATATTCATGACTTCTACTCCAATATGCAGATGATGGATCAAATGACAATGTGGCACTGAGGTGTGTGAAAATTGCACTTGGATAATTTCCAGAAAATTCAGGACTTAAAGTGCAAAATTCACACATAAGTGCGAATGTGATTAAAATGTAAGGCTAAAGATCAATTCTCAGCGAAAGCATGATTTTTAAATGGAGTCTATGATTAAATGCAAAATGTGAAATGCTATGAGTGAAAAATATCAAAAATATGCAAGAAAACATTTAAAACCTTAAATGATGGATTTAAAACTAATCTAAGGGTCTAGATGCAAATTTCCTATGCCTAGGGATTGTTTGATGTGAACCTAGGAACTTATATGCAAAATTTCAGGGCATAAATGTGATAAAAATTGGGCTTTTATGTTGATCAGTGTAATTATGGAGTTTATTGGAGTTTAGGATGCAAAATTTCCAATAAATACTCATTTTGAAAATTCTGGGAACTTTCTGCAAAAGTTCAGGACTTAAATGTAACAAAAATTCAATTTTAATGATGATCAGTGTGATTTTAAAAACCATCAGGGTTTAGAATGCAAATTTCACATCGAAAACTCATTTCAAAAAATATTTCAAGGGCCAAATGCAAATATTCATGACTCAAGTGTAAAGAAATCATGGTCCTAGGGACTTACGTGTGATAAAACATTCATGAATGCATTAAGAATGAACAATCTAAATATGCAGGGGATTATATGCAAATTATACAGAGAAAATAAAGGAAATGAAAGTTTTTTCAAACTACAAGGACCTAAATACAAAAAATCTGGACCTAAGTTAAATAATCTAAGGACCTAAGAGTAAAAGCCTAGAACTAAAGGGCCTGGGCCCAAACAAATCCCTTTTGAAGATCGCCAGAGGATCACCGGCATTCCCCCTCCGGCAAGCACTCCAGCGATGATCCAGCGGCGGCCCAGCGGTGGAGGGAGGTGAGCGGTGATCCCGGAGGCAGGAGCGAGGCACGACGACGATCTTCGACACGTCGGAAGGAGCTAGGGAGGCCTGAGGACCTCCCCCCACCTCGCGCTCCGGCATGGTGCTCTGTTGGCGTCGGGGAAGATGGCGACGAGGTGCAGCGATGACCCAACGGCCGGAGCAGCACAATGAGGCCCGGAGGACCTCCAGGGCAACGTAGGGAAGTTTCCAAAGGCGACGTCAAGGGCTAGGGTCGCCAGAGCCATTCCCCCCATCCCCTGCGTCACAGTGATGGCAGCGGTGGGTCGTAAGAGTGCTACGACTGTCCAAACGGCGGTGTGGCAGTGCAGAGGCATTCGTGGCAAGGTGGCGAAGCTCCCTGGAGTGACAGTGCGGAGCGGGGGTGTCTGGTGAACTCCAGCGCCTCCTCGACGACAGTCGACGACGATGGCAGGGCTGCATCGACGCTACGTCGACGGTGGAAGTCTTACAGGTCCACGGGAGGCTAGAGACTCTCCTCTAGAGCAAGGGAACTCCGAGAAGAGGAGGAGGGAGAGGGAGAAGTGACCCCAAGGGTCTCACCTCAATCCAAAGGCCAAGGGCCTCGCCGATGGTGGTGAATCCACCACCGAAGACGGGGATGACGGTGCACAAGAGGCTTCACTCCACTATGGCACGTCCCAGGGAGCCTAAGGGGACCTAAGGGGCATACTTCTATCCTAGGAAGAGTAGAGGAAGTTACTTGAGAGGTGTGTCTCTCCCAGCGGTGCTCAACGGCAATCCTCTAGACGTAGCTCCGACGATGGTGGCTGGAGGCTCCAGGCTGCGAAAAAGGGTGGAAAGGGTGCTCTGGATGCGTCGGGGGGTGCTGGGTCTATAGGGTGGACTCAATGCTCACTTGGAGAGGGCTGGAAGCAGATGGAAGTCGATCCCCTAGTCTGTCGGCGGTGGGAGTTTTTAAACTCCAGCGGAGCCTTGCTGGACCGTCGATGCTCTTCCTCCGGGGGCCAATGTCGTTAGATGAAGCGCGTGACGGAGGAGGAAGGTCCGAAGATCGCGGGAGGTTGAGGATGCACTCCGGAGTTCTCGGGATTGACCGTCGGAGATTATGGGGGTCATCGGAATTATTTTTAGACTTTTATATAGTTTCCTAATTTAAGATTATTGGGCTACGAATTGGGCTTAGGGTTTTGGGGTTTTTTTTTCGTTTTTTTTTTATTTTTGTTTTAGGGTTTTGTTTTTAAGGTTTTTAAATGGATTTTGTGATTTAAATTAAGTTTTTTATTTTGTGACTTAGGGTTTAATTAATTGGTTTTTTAATTAGGGTTTTAATTATTTTAGGGTTTTTGTTTTATTTTTATTTTGGGATTTTTATGGATTTTAGGGTTTTGCTTTTAGGTTTTTAATTTGGGTTTTGTGGTTTAAATTTGATTTTTGATTTTGGTTTTTTTAATTAGGGTTTTAATTATTTTAGGTTTTTGTTTTATTTTTATTTTGGGTTTTTTATGGATTTTAGGGTTTTGCTTTTAGGTTTTTAATTTGGGTTTTGTGATTTAAATTTGATTTTTGAATTAGGGTTTTAACTATTTTAGGGTTTTTATGGTTTTAAATATTTTAGTTTTAGAGTTTTGGATTTTAATTAGGGTTTTGAGTTTAATTAGAGCTTTTGTGTTTTAATTAGGGTTTATGGTTTAATTAAGATTTTGAATTTAAATTTAGGGTTTTTGGATTTTAATTAGGTTTTGGTTTAATTAATTAAGGTTTTAAATGATTTAAATGGATTTTGACTTTAATTAGGGTTTTCACTTAATTACTTGGATTATAAGTGAGTTTAAGTGGATTTTACATAATTTTGACTTGAATTAGGGTTTTTACTTGATTAATTTTGGGTTTTAAATGTGTTTTGTTTGGTTTTAATTTTAATTAGGTCAGAGTGGACTAATGTGGGCCTGAATGGACTTGTGTGGGCTTAAGTGGGCTAGGGTTATGGTGGTCGCAACCAAAGCATCATCTAGAGGAGCCTATCGCCAAGTGACTGCAAAATCGAGGTGTCTACAGGAACTGACGACTCCGCTGGAGATTCTAGATTCCAGCTTTCGTTTTGCCACTTTTTGCTTGCTTGGCTTTTGTCCTTCATCGCCTTAGTTCACATTTGTTTGCTTGTTGCCTTTACTTACACTTGCATGCTTGCTTATTCATGCCTTTTCAGTTTGTCTGCTTTCTTTTACACATTTGCTATGCCACTACACTCACATGCCATATTACTTGCTTTTTGATGTGATGGATGTTTCTTTTCTCACAATCATGTCAACACAACACTAACACATGCCATGATCATGCCTTTTGTCTGTTGTATGCTTGTTTGCATGACATTCTTGAGTGTCTTCTTCCCCTTTAGCACTTTGTCGTGCTTAAGAAAGTAGAGACATGATCGCCTCCCTTCTGGTGACATAATTGCCTCCCTTCCGACTTAACCTAAAAGACACAAACACATAGAAAACAAATAATAAGGCATAACTAGAGACAAATCCTCACAATCCCCTCAGATTTAATAAAACACAAGTAAAACACATAGAAGCATATCGCATAAATGATCCTTTTAGAAAGCATGCATCTTCTCCTCTCTTGTGTCCACCCACAGTATGCGATGGACAGTTTTGGTTCCCTATTCTATGGCTTCAACGTAGGATGTGTTGTCATTCTGTCCCCTCTTTGTATGGGGTCATGTCAGTATTAGTAGATAGTACAGCTCACTGCTACTACAGGAGTCGAGGCCACCAATACACCACCATTCATTGCCTAAGCTTTGGCTAGGAATGGAATGGGACCTACTTTCTAACCAGAGTCAAAACCTAAATCCATGAGTGTGTCCCATGTGGTCAACTCCATGTGGGTCATGCATGGCGAGAGAGCGCATTTTAGGACATTCATATGTATTGTGTATCATTCACGCAACCCTAATAACTCGCATTGTCTTTGCGTCTTTGTCCAGGTTCTGACACCTGATCTTTTGCCTGTTTGCTACAGGTAGCTGGGTACAAGGGCTTGGATTAAAGCTCAAGTGTCTCCGTCGTGGGCAGCCTCCCTTGGTCTTTCTATCTTCTCTTTCTTGAGCTATTTGTCACTTTTTACAATAGCTCATCCTAGAACTCGTGTGTTTGTTCTTCGCTGAGGCCCCATTCATACTTGCTCGCGGTCAGCCACGGTCCAGCTAACCAGCAATCCTCCTATTGTTGTTTTGGAGGAGAACCCAAGTTCGGTTCCCCCATCTCTCACTTCTTTTGATTGTCATTCTCTCTATGCATTCCGTTTTAGGGTGCAAGGGGACTCTGTACCCACTTTGGGGTATTCGCAGTCACTCGTCGCTCAGAAACTTATCACTGAATCCACCGTGGTGACCATCACACAGGTTCTAAAAGTGCTGCTAGATGTACCCCTTTCCTCGAGCCTTCCAGTTCCAGGAATTCACACAGCTGCAGTTACTTCTACTGTTGGGTCCATTCCACTCCTGCTCTTGCCGTCTGACTCGTCTATAAGTGAGTCTTCTGCCATGCAACCACAGCATCTAATGGCTTTCGCACAGAGGCTGCAGGGCATGGCTCTCGATACTGGTCCTACCTTTGCTCCTTTTCCCCTGACCCCTGAGGTTCCAATGCAGACCACCTTAGCATTGTAGACTCATCCCACAGTACTTTCGCCCATGCCATCTCCTCAACTCTTCACTGCTCCGATGATGGGGGCGTCATCTCTGCCTCCTGCACCTTCACTGCCCTTTGCACAGCATCTGACTCTGCCACCTGGTGGCTAGCTATTTGAATTGGCTAGAGTGCAGTATGCCTCGAGCTCGTTGCCCAGAACCGTACTAGTAAAACAACTATTGCTCCCTCACTCTGCATCTTACACAACACAGCATGCAATCCATTCATCTCCTCTGCATTGAATCCAGGCTCATCCACACATGACATCACTACACTCATCACCTACGCACGGGTATGCTGGCTCTTACGCTTCAACACTAGGAGGCGTTAGGGTGGATCTGGAGGAGTGCCCAAGCGCAACCCATATGGCATACATGGCTCCTGCGTCAGCTGCTCCTATCTTGCCAGCAGCAACTTCAAACGCCCTCCTGCCTAGGATCAGCAATCTGGAAAGAACACTTCGTCAAGTGCAAGGCAGAGAACACCAATCCTACCACTTTCGAGACCTCTGCTACTTTCCAAAGGTGACACTCCTCTCAAATTTCCACATCCTGGAATTCGAAAAATATAACGATAGTGGCTGCCCAGTATCCCATCAGAAGGCATACTGCGAAGACCTCGCGCAGCTTCAGGACGACGGGAGGCTTTTGATCCACTTGTTCCAAAAAAGAATGACAAGGCTAGCACTCAGATAGTTCACATCCCTCGACATGGCCTCTATCAAGACTTGGAATTACCTTTCTAAGGCGCTCCTAGAGCAATACTCCTTTAATCTCGACTTGATCCCTAAGCAAGAGGATCTTGTCGCGATCCAATACTGATCCCACGAGCCATTTGGGGAGTATATCAATTGTTGGTGTATACTAGCCTCCTAGATCAAGGATAGACCTTCCAACGAGGAGTCCATTGAGATCATTATAAGAGGAGCACAAACAGTGACTAGGGCTCTGCTTAGCATTCAACCCATCACTACTTTTGCATCACTGATTCAAGCTAACACTCATGTAAAGAGTTTGCTACGTGGTGGGAACTTCCCTGCACTCTCTACATTAGCCAAACAAGCCACTTCTTCTGGCAACAGCTTCAACAACAACACTGCCAACACCAACAATGTCAAGAAGGTAGACGTCACTTTCATTAAGCCTTCTATGAAGCCTACTGGAGTAGAGAGCCAGCCTGATCTGAGCCAGTTAGCATTTGCACCTAGCTCTCCACACACTACATACACGCACTCCACCGTCGAACTAGTGCATCACGTCGCACCGGCTCGATAAGGACAACAACCTAGGCAGAGGCACAGTCGTCGCACTGAGAGCAACTTCACTCCACTAGGTGGGCTGTTGAGTGCCATCTTCTGTCAGGTTGTGTCGTTTTTGCGACTCCTGGATCCTCGTCCGCCACCAAACCCACTCTCAAGGTGGTATGACACGAACGCGCATTGTGATTATCATCGAGCCCCAGGACACTCGACTGATAATTGCCACACTCTCTAGGATGTTATTTAGAGCTTGATCAATAAAGGGGCTATTGTCGTCAGCACGCAGGAGGCAATATCTACACCTGCACCAACACTTGCAGACCCTAGTGTAGCCAACCTCTCCTCATCTGAGCTTGCAAACTCTAAAGATGTCGGAACTTCCGAGGTTTATCTTCTTTCTCCCAACCCTTTCCTAAGGGACTTCTCCGATCCCATCAACCTTGATCCTTCTCTTGTTGATTCCCAATTCTGTCCGGTGACACATACGTGCGCCATTCTTGTTCCCATTCTTTTGTGGGAGGCCTAGCCCAAGGTTTGCCAACTTGCCATGCACCGATCTGACTCAAAGTACGCAAATACCTTGAACCCCACAGTGCAACAATTACAGTTACTTCAAATTCAACAATAAGCGCAATCTTCTCAGCTAGCAATCGAAGCCTGTAACAGAAACTGAAGTCAGTTTCATTGAGCGTCTCCAATCAGGGACATTTCAGCTACTCTCTAGTCAAAGCACACATACAACAAGGACACCTTCCAATGCACAGGCTATAAAAACCAGTAGAATCAACAGCATTGGCAACAATCTCCCCAGTCAATCAAGTTCCACCGACGCTACTCGAGGAATGTCCGGTGATTGCACAGTCATGGATAGAATGGTCAGAATACAATGGGTGAACAAGTAGCAGATCAGAACACCTTTATCAGGCATTATCTACTAACAGCTTTGTTCCCCTGTGGTCTAAAGCACTTGCAATCACAACCAGACCCCCGCATCATTTGGCAGCTCGACTCGATACCAAGGGCATCTGTTTTGTCCTAGTATCTCTCTCGATCTACCCTCTGTTACCGTTCCACATCGTCTGCCAAAGAGCATGACACTTGCCCTCTAACAAAGCTCACATAGACTGCAACAGCCGCATCCAAAAGTCAACTCTATCCACCAAGGGCATGTCAGTTGCTCTTTGGACAAAATCTATCCATCAGGCGCACCACGAGGCATAGAATCCAAAACATCTCATATTTCTATTCAAAAATTATTTGAAAAACCTCTTTACAATCACTTTCTGAAAACCAACTCGAAAACATAGCCAAACCACACCTAGAACAAAAGCTAAGGAAAAGGTACACCTTCTGAACATAAAACTCACCTAGAAGAGACCACACCAAAATCTGCACAAAAACCTTGAAATTCCAAGTAAACCATAAGGCTAATCGTCATTACAACCATCCCAAAATTTAAGTTCTAGAAAACAAGTGTTGAATGCAAACTAAGCTACACTCAACTTTGAATGCAACCAATCCTGCATTCAACAACCAAACTGTGCTCCTGAACTTACAGTTCAGGACACACCACACCCATTATAAATCCTAGATTATATAGGTACCTCCTAGCTCATCTCTAGATCCTTATTTCTCATTAGGAAGGCTATACGAGATCAACCTAGTATTTCTATGTCATTATTATTCATTAATTTACAGGAAAAAAGCA
>JAMKQA010019743.1:0-16981 GCA_024699735.1 Posidonia australis
TATTCCAATTAAATCTTTTTTTATCTTTTTTAAATGTTTTATAAATTATATTTCTTGTTGTATTTCTAGAAAAACTTTTAAATTGTGGATTTAAATAATTTTGCATACATGATTCAAAATTTTTATTTTCAATGGTTGTTTGTCTTTTACTATAAATTTAGTTATTCCTTCCTTAATTTCTTCTGTATTATATTTCCAATTAATTATACCACCAGATCCTACTTGTAATTTCGATTGTTTTAAATATGTGTTGTCATTTTTATTATGTTTGGGTATGCATTTTTGTAAATGTCTAGATATATGACCTACACACCTTCCCCTAAGACATGTGTATGTGGTATTACAATAATTACAGTAGCACCTAGTTTGATCTACAGGATTTATTGTAACATGCTCCCAAACCCAAGAACTTTGTTTTTAGGATTTTTAGTGGCTGTGGACTGTGTAGTCTATATTGGGGTTGATTGAGGTTGATCTGACTCCATACTAGGGATATAGTCATGGCTACCAACATTACCAAAATTTTCCATTTTAATAAAAAAAATTGAATATAAAATAAAAAAACCCTTAACACACAAAAACTAAAACCCAAAAATGGATGAATTAGAAGTAAAGAATTTGGAGAGATTAGAAGTAGAGAAATTTTAATATTGTTGGCTCAGCTGGTGTAGCGGGGAGACTGGAAAGTAGCAGACGTGACGGAATCCAAAGCCAAACAGCGAAATCCTTACTTGAAAAATCCTCACTTGAAAGTTAGGAGAAAGTTGTAGTAGAGAAGAGAAGAGAAGAGAAGATTGAGTTGTGAAGAAAAATGAATGGAGTTGGGGTGTATTTATAGTTGAAAATTTAAGAAATTTCATTTAAAGCAAAAAAACTCAATGATCGTTACAATATGCAACAACCCTATATTGGAACGTTGCACATTGCAACATTCCATTTCTCTTGGCCCAATTGTTGTTGTTTTTTTTTTTAAGGGCCAGGCAGGAGACCTGACTCTGTTGTTTTTTTTTTTAAATTTTCGAGCTAGTCCGGCCCAGTCCAAGCTACTTCACAAGCAAAATGGGCCTACTATACGGGTCTTCGCGGGCCTAGCACGTAGGCCCAGCACAGCCCATGGCCTACGGTGGGCCTGGCTCGACTCGGCCCATTGCTGGGATCGACAGACCCGGACAGTGTTGGGCCCTATCTGGGTTGGGCGACCTAAGGCCGACCCGACCGGATTTCCATGTCTATCCATACTTACTACTTCTCGTATCCGTTTCACGTCTAAATCTATATCTCTATCAAAAGTAAGAAAGAATTATGCACCATGGATAACATGGTAAAGAAATGAGACTCCATTTGGAACCTTTTAAATCTAGAAGTTAAGTTTTGAGTTTTTTCTAGAAGTTGATTTCTGAGAGTTTTTGTAGAAACTAGATTTTAGATAACTTGTAAAATATTATTTTGCAAATAAAAGTTCAATTGATAAAAATTAAATTCTACTAATAATTAAATTGCATATGTATTCCTTTTCAAATCCTTATTTTTTCTTTATTCCTTTCTAGTATCGAATATGATATCCTCTTCCTCTTTTCTTTTCTTCCTTATACATGGATATGAGTGAGTCGCAAACGATAACCAAATAACTACATAATGTTGTCAACAGTTGGTAAAATTACCTCGTCTATATTTTGATGATAACAGAAATATTTGTGAGTTAACCTTCTAAATAGGTCAAGAAGAATTCTCATGAACATTGAAAAAAGAAGGAGACGAAATTGAAAAAGAAGAATCATGAAGACCTTCCAAAGGATTGAAGAAAAAATCATGGAAATCAAGAACCAAGAAAGATTGTCATCAATTTTATTTATAAAATTATAAATATAATTTTTCTATATTTCTTTGTAATATTTAAGATATATAATGATTTCAAATTGGGGGTAATTCTCGAGGGATTCTTAATGAACAGACTAAGTCGAGGTTTTGTGTCAATTTTGAATCACTATTTTTTTTTTTGTCAATTTTCTCATTATCTTTCATTCTTTTGCTTTACATGTTTTAGTTTAATATTCAAATCATTTATTTCTTTCTATTTACTTATTATTTACTTAAAATTTTAAAATACATTTAAAATTACTAATAATCTTTTAATTCATTATTTACCCCTCTAGTGAAACCTAATATCCTAACATCAACCTCCACCTTTTGTCTAGCTCTAGGCTCGAATTGAAAAGCAAGCAAACACTATTCTTCCTCCCCCCTCACTCTCTTTCTACAGCAAGTAAGCAACCAACCTTCTCTTCCATGGTGGAAACCCTCACCACCTCACATCCTCCCACCCAACACCAAAACCCAGAACCAAATTTACCCGTGGACCCCAAACCACCAACTTCTGTCTAGCTTCCACCCCATAATTTTGCCACTACCACTTCTGATTCCCCCGTAGAGGCAACTCCTTATGAGTCTTCTCCAACCTAGCCATCGCAAGTATCCATCCTCGTGGGCTCAAGCTCGGGTCTTGCCTCTGGGTCAGACGGTGGGAAGGAGCAGGAGCCAAAGCGATCGACCTTCTCCCAACTACTGGCTAGTGCCATGGAGTCAAGGATTTCGCCAAGGTCACTGCAGATGGTTGCTTTACCGATGATGGCCATGCCATGCTTCATCAGTCCTACAAGGTTGTCGAAGTCTTCGTGGTTCATGATTAGTCTTTGTTGGGTCTTGTTGGAATTTTTTTGGGTTTGCGTTCTAAGCTTTGTTGTTGTAGCTACTAAGGGATTTCTGATAGTGATTAGGGATTTCTGGTGCATAGGAGAGGTCGATAGTGAGAACGACAGCATGGGTCTATTAGAGGGAGTAGAGGGTGTTGTTAGAGGCATTGAGGGTGTCAAAGAGGATGGCGTAAAAGGAGATGCTAGGGGAGAAGTAATTTCAAATTTGATGGCAAATTTATGAATATTGATGGTATTTTAATGTAAATTTTAAAAAACAATAAGAATAACATTATAATTACGTATTCAATATCTTCAGTTTCCCTGAAGTTCTTTCTACAAAAGTTCTATTTTACATATGATTTTCTTCAATCAAAAGGTTTGACTTCTGTAACAAGTGAGATGTAAAAATCCTATTTTACACTATTTATGTGTTTTATCATAGCTTACTGGAAATCAACCACTAAAAAATCATCTAAAAGAAGTTCCAAACGAAATTTGAGGGGTTTTTTTCATGAGTTGCATGCACTACATGGAACAAGCCAACTTCAACAGGTAACCGTACCAATTGTCTAACGTCTCTACGATCTTTTGGGTTTTTTGCAATTTTTGGATTCGGTGACGGGTTTGTTTTTAAAAGGTCCGCCGGGAAAGCGTACCATTCCCATCCCCCTCCCTTCCTCTGCAAAACTCCCAACTCCCAAGAAGGAAGAAAAATATCAGCCCAAGCCTCCATTTAGTCGTAACTCCAGATCTCCCCGCCTCCCGATTACGACCCCGTCGAATCCATGGCGAGGTCCCCGAAGGTGTTCTACTCCCACTCCTACGCCCCCTCCACCTGGACCACCCGCCTCCGCCGGGTCTACACTTCACCGCTCTTCTCCCTCCTCTGCCTCGTATTCGGTGTCGTCGGCGTCGTCTACGGATCCGTGGCCGTCTCCCGTCCGCCAAGATCCGGCGGCGGGTGCCGGGACTTCGTGCCCCGGTCCGTGTCCGTGGTGTGGGACCAAAGCGGAGGAGAAGGTGGTGGTGGTGTGGGGAGTATGTTGGATGTTGGCGGGCAGGGTGAGAGGCACAAGGTGATGGCCTTTGTGGGGATTCAGACGGGGTTTGGATCTGCTGGGAGGAGGAGGTCGCTCAGGAAGACGTGGATGCCGTCTGATCGAGACGAGCTCCGCCGGTGAGTGGGACCCTGCTTTTCTAGACGAAATGTTAAATGTTACATGTTATCTTTTTTTAACCTCGTTTTGTGTTTTATTGGCCTAATCTGATACCGTACGATGCTGAAGTAATCCAGCTGACTTTTTTAGCTCTCTTCTGGTGTTGGCTCTTTTTCTTTTTGTAGATTTTGTGTTTAGCTTAAGCTCTGGTCTTTTGCGGGAAAATTTTTGCTTTGAAAAGTCTGAATCAATTTACGGTACTCGACTTTTCTGGGATTATCTAAATCCGACACTTTATCAAATGTAATCTTGCTAAATTTAGCTTGTTCAGAATTTAATCTTTTTAGTCAATGCTAAAGTCCTCAAGTTTTTTTGTGTGAAATATGTGTTTGTGTTCGAGTTGTGGGCTTTTATGGAGCTGAACTTTGAAAAGTTCACTTGAAGTTCTGTTATCTGCTATAATAAGCACTAAATGACAATATAGGTTGGAAGAATCGACTGGTTTGGCCATAAGATTTGTCATTGGGAAAACTAGCGTCAATTCAAAGATGGCAGCTCTCAAGAAAGAGGTCGAGGAGTACGATGACTTTCTTCTGTTGGATATTGAGGAACAATACAGCAAGCTCCCTTACAAAACGTGAGGGTCAAAATTACTGTTCGCTGGTGCTTAGATGTTCTGTTATGAGTTTTAGCGAATTCTTATCTAATCTTCTGCTCTAGGTTAGCTTTCTTCAAGGCAGCCTACAGATTGTTCGACTGTGATTTCTATGTCAAAGCTGATGACGACATTTATCTGAGGCCTGGTAATTCAAATTTGAAAACTTTGAAGCTATTTTTATTAAAATTAATTATGCTAATGAGAATTTTCTCATGTTGATGCTTTTTACATAACTAGATCGACTTTCCTTGCTATTGGCAAAAGAGCGACCTCACTCGCAGACGTATCTTGGGTGCATGAAAAAGGGTCCTGTGTTCACCGACCCCAAACTCAAATGGTGAGCGTCACTTCTCTTAAGATGGTGGAGAGAACATGTCCGTATGGTCACATGAAACAATTACCTGATGAGATTTATTTAATTATGGATCTCATTGTTTTTAACAAATTGATCTAATTTGGTGTTTCTTAGGTATGAGCCTTTATCTCATCTACTCGGGTCAGAGTACTTTCTTCATGCATATGGTCCCATATATGCTCTTTCTGCTGAGGTTGTTGCCAGCCTGGTTGCTTTGAGGAATGACAGGCAAGTCTAACAGTGAGAAATATATGCTCTCATATGCCCATCACTTCTTTAATACATGTGTCATGTTAACCTTGGCAAAGGGATAATATATACACATTGGTTGAATACAATAATGAGTAATAATCTTTTCTGGAAAGAAGAGGTGTTCCAAAGCTTGTCTTTGGACTATTAAAAATGAAACTGCTCAGGTATCATGCTGGGCAGCTTACCAGAGTTGGTTCTTGTATTGCTCGCCAGCTTACCATAACTGTTTCTTGGTTTTTCCAATCTGTAATGTTCTCAAGAATATCAATACCACACAAAAAATGTTTGTGTTAGAGGAGGCACTTAAATAGTTGGCAACCACTCCTTCGCATCCATTCCTCCCAACATTCTTTGACAAAATTATAATTTTCAATTTCAGTTTTCGGATGTTTAGCAATGAAGATGTTACAATCGGAGCATGGATGCTGGCAATGAATGTCAATCACGAGAATAATAAAGCACTGTGTGCTCCAGAATGTACATCATCATCTATTGCTGTTTGGGATATACCGAAGTGTTCAGGTTCGGCTTTTGCCTGCTCTACTGTTATTTTTCAAATCTAGTTGAGTTCTAGATTACTTCTTGGTTGTAACTAGTTATGCCTTTCAACATGTATATATATTTTTGAAATAACTCTGTGTCTGTTTTGAAGTTGATTAGAAACTTTTTTATAGGGAAATGTCTAGAATTTTTTGGTAACTTCTTACGAGATGCAGTAACAAGTAGGTGTTATTTAGCATATTCTAAATATATATGTGATGTTGAGGTCTCAACTTGGATGTTCTCAATCTATATAAACAGTTGAACACACTATGAGCTTGTCATGGATGGGCAATCAAGTTTTCTGTTGAGTTTCTCTCTCTCTCTGAGAAATTTTGTGACTTTCTGTAGCAACTTTGATCTCAAATTGATAACTTGCAATATTCCACATTGTTTATCAATTTTCACACGATTGTTTAGTGAGGAATGTGATACTTGAACCCTGTGTTACTTCCTAGCTTCGCTGCCCTTCACACTCAATTCCATAAACAATGCTTCTTGGAGACTTATTACTGACTACAGTTCCTTTCAAATAGGCTTGTGTCGTCCTGAAGAGAAGCTTATAGAACTACATCAAAGAGAAATCTGTTCCAACAGTCCAGCGAGTTCCAGTGATTGAAGGATTCATATCACATAATGTTCAATATCCATTATTACACAGGAGATTGCCTCATTGGGTTGGCGATTACAAAGAATCGGGGGCAGAATGTCTCCAACGAAAAAAGAAAAGACAGAACATGAAGGGCACATCTATCATCAATGCATATTTTTGTCAATTCTGGTGGTTATGAAGGAGCTTTAGGTTTTTCGAGATGATTTGGACCATTCCTCCAGAATGTACAGTATCTCTGTCCTTGGCTTCAACATTGAACATTTACATCATCTATTCATCATCAATGCATGTTTTTGACACTGGTAGTTATGAAGGAGCTTTTGGTTTCAATTTTTCGAAATTATTTGAACCATTCTACCTGAATGTACAGCATCTCTCTTTTCTTTGCTACCTTGAATACCTGGCATAAATGTAGCTTGAATACACCACCCCTCAAAAAAATGCTTGACCTAGAGGGAGTTCGTGTGTGGCTGCAGGTACTAGCCTGCTGCATGTATCTACGTTCAGGTCAATGTACAAATAGAATGCCGCATGGTCACTTCTACAATTTCTGCCCTCAAGCAAGGGGAGAGCCACTGAAGTCTTAAACGTAATTTAACATATTTCATTTTTGTCTCGCGAAGCCAAGTTGTGGTTTTTACGACAATCATGCTTTGTTTTCACTGTAAAATTGTTCCTTAGTCTCCTTTTTTTTTCCCACATTTTTAGTGTTGCTGACCAAATTCATTTGACACTCAATTTTAAAGAATTTCAATCGAAGGAATGCAAATTGAATTCATTTCAAGTTCAATGTATACTTTTTGGACTCGATTAATACATTTTTTTCATATAAACATAGGTATTAAAAGTAAGGATTCAAATGGATAAGATATGGTACAGATGTGAGTATTATCATATTTGTATCTATTTTTTAGGTACAAATATAGATATCATTTGATATATTTATATATTTAAAAAATAGATAGTGATACAATTATAATATGGATATTTGACACACACAACTTAAAAAAAAGATATAGTAGAATATCAAGAATTTTTTATATTTAAAGTTTGAAATATATGTAAGTGAATATACTTATATATAACTAATCATATGAACATCAATAAATTATGAATATTGTTGTTAAAAAAAATATATTATAATTAAATTAAAAAATATATATATTTGTAATATGGATAAAATACAAATTAAAAATTATAGAAGATTTTTAAAATGATAAAAATGTCCATATCTATTAGAAATGGATATGGATGATTTATATTCTTTAAAAAAATGAATGCGTATATGGATAAAGAACATACATATTGTATCCGTTTGCGCCTTCATTGGAGAAATCTTTTGTGTGAATAGAAGATCATGAATGTTGAGAAATTTTCAAGGAACCAAGATTGGTTGGACTAGTAGGTATTAGCCACCAACTCTTCCCAACTCTAAGGAGATGAAACATTACCAAAACACTAATCTTGATGCCATTCACATGCGAGATCAATTCTTAAATCACTAAAATCAGCGATTGTAACGAAATTGTTAACTTATGAAACTCGTGGAATCTCTCCGTGAAATTGACAAAATGGCCTCATTTATAATACATACATAGAAGCAACAATAGTGTATTTGATTAATATATCGTTGAAGTATACAAACAAATATCTAGAATAATCCATGAGAACAAACAATGATAAGGTACGCAAAAAAAGTGAAAATCAGTCTCTAATCCGATTGATTTGTTCTTGATAGGACTTACTTTAAAAAAAATAACACTCCATACTTCGGTACGATAGGTTATCGTAATTTTTTGTTAAAATAAGTCAATCACTTGTGCATGAAAACATACTAGGATCCGAACACAATGTCAATCAACACTTCAAATATCTAAGATGGAAGAAGTTAGAAGCACAAAACACAAGAGCCCACTCCACTATTTAAAGTGGAAAGTTCATGGATGGTGACATGGAGAGGAAAGAGGAACTATTATTGACCACGTCTTTAAATTTAAATTAATTAATTAATTATGTAATTAATTATTACTTAATCAATGTAATTTTGTGTAAAAAAACCCAAGACACTCTCCAAAGCCTGAGCCCAAGCTCGACTTGACGAGCACGTGGTGTATGTATGTGGTCATCTATACCATACTCAAGCTCTTCTAGATAATTGTTCTAAAGCTCCATAATACTAGACCACATGAGATTTCTCAAACTAAGCAACGTGGGACTAAAGAAATAATAGTGTCTTATAATTTTATGTTCATGGAGTTCCCTCCAAATGTACACTTTCTCTTAAGTTTTGAAACTTTAGACTTATCATGATATTTAATACTAATATGAAGTGTTACCAATGTCATTATATGAACATAATTGATTAAGTTTTCATGATCCTAATTAATTGAGCTAAACTTAATGACTTAATTAAAATTATATCCAATAATCCTCTACAAGTACAAAGTGGCAAGTGCTTCAAGGATTTAATCTATCATATTATGCTTTAAATAATGGTGCCTCTTGATTTAAACCATTATCTTAGTTAACCAATATTACCTCCATAGGAACTGAGAAAAAAAACACCTTGAGCCTGAACCTTGACTGTAAAGGTGCCTATTAACAACAACATAATATAAGCTATAGTATTGATCTTTAGGGTTGACATATTTATAATCATATGTCCATATCCTGTTTTATGATTGATTTTAATAAATAACCCAATTCCTCTTTTGTGGCCTTACAAACTCAATCACATAATTGGGCATCTTCAAGAATGTATTGCTAACATTCTGTAACAAAACTTGATCTCATTCAGAATATAAACTCTTACTAATTTGCAGTCATAACACCTTCAGATTTGCAAGGAACAGAATCATAGATACATATGTATTAATTTTTATTAAGGCATCATTCAATTCACTCGATAGTATATTATTATTACATTGAGCCTACTTCATGAGATCTCCACTTAGATAGGTTGGGTTACTATTGCTTGTGAATAACTCATGAATTTTAAGTCCCATCTCCAATCTGGATTTATAGACTAAATCAAATGCAAGTCCCTTTATTAATAGATTAGTTATGTTATCTTTGGATTTAACAAAATCCATAGCCATTATTCCATAAAAAATAAGTTTCCTTACAAACTTCAGACTAACTTGGATATGTCTCTTTTTTTTATTATTGTACTTGAACCTTTTGAACTCAGCAATTATTGTCATATTATCATAATATATCGAGATTATAAGAAGAGGTTTATTTACCAATGGCAATTCAAACATAAGTCCTTTTAGTTATTTAGTTTCCATCCCTGTTGTGTCTAAAGCACACCAATCAGCTTCAAAAGTGGACCAAAACAATGCGATTTGTTTCTTAGACCTCTAAGCAACAATGTCACCACCGAAGATAAAAACATATCCTATAACACCATTGCTTATTGAGTTTTTAGCTATTTAGCCTGCATCACCGTACCCTTCAAGAATAAAAAGAAATTTACTGCAATGAAACCCAAGTGATATGGTTCCCTTGTGATACTTCATCACCCTCTCTAAGGTCTCCCAATATGAATACAATTTGAACAACTCATGTATTTACTTATTTTTGACACAATGAATTAAACATCTAGTCATACACAATTTGCAAGTTATACCAAACTTCTAATGATTTGAGAATATCTCAATTTAGACAAAGGAATTCTACTTTTGTTCTTGTAGGAGGTTTTGAAGAATCATAAGGCATTTTCACAAGTTTACATATAATATAGTGAAATCTTTCTAATGATTTCTCAACGTAGTGAAACTGAAATATTACTATATATCAACTGATCTACTCAATTTCAGACTTAAAATCACATTAACAACAAACATGTCTTTCATTTTAAACTTCCTAAAAAAGACAATTTTGTCTCATTGATAATTCAAATGTTTGAATCAAATAATAGTATATCATCAACATACTAGTATAAAATAATACAATCATCATCAAATACTTTACAATGTACACATTTATCTAACTCATTTATTATGAAGTCAAATGAAAGAATAACTTCATCAAACTTTTTAACTGAATAATAACTTATTTTAGTTCATACAAAGACTCAACATGTCTACATACTTTTTTTTCATTCTCGTGTACCACAAATCCTTCAAGTTTGTCTATGTAAATTTCTTTTTAAAGATTACCCCGAAGAAATGTTGTTTTTACAACTCCACGAAAAGTTACAACTCCAAAACAAAGGACACAATTAGTCTCTGTACTCTCCATCACTGTTATCTCCGAAAGATTCGCGAAGGACTTGAATTATTTTTTATTCACTAGTAGAAGTACCTTAAACAAGATTTTAGATTTGCGTACACTATCACTAAAGAAAAAGATGAGCTTATCATTTGGCTCGTTACACCATTCTTCTACGTATCGTACACACAGTTACGCTCACACACAATACGAAGAGAACAAGGGTTTCGTGACAAAAAACCCCCGAAAGAAAGACAGGCTAGATTATCTGGCTATGGTCTATGGTTGTTTCTAGACAAGCTTTGGTCACACCTCTCCTCTCCCGCCAGGGGGACCAAAAAAAAATGGCGACACGTCACCTCCTCCTATCTCTCCTCCATCACCACTCCATAAAACCTGCAAGCCCCCTCTCATCCTCCTCTTCACTCCCACTTCGACGCCTCGACCTCAACTCCTTCCCTCGCAGTCGTCGAACCCGAACCAAAAGCCTCACTTTCTCCACCTCATACATGGCGTCGTCGGCAGCTCCTCCCATTCCCAAGAAGGTACGAATCCCCAAAACCTCCTCCTCCTCCCTCGCTGGCTCGATTTCTGATTCTCCGTCGATTCTCTTCAGGTGCTCGTGCCGATCGCCGACGGGACGGAGCCGATGGAGGCGGTGATCACGATCGACGTGCTGCGGAGGTCGGGGGCCGACGTCACCGTCGCGTCCGTCGAGAAGGATAGGCTCTGCGTCGACGCGTGCTGGGGGGTGAAGATCGTTGCCGATTCGCTCGTCTCCGAGGCCGCCGACGCCCAGTTCGACCTCGTCGCTCTTCCGGTTTGTGGGGGTCTCGACTTGCTCATTCGGAACTACGGGTTTCAGACAGTGTGGTCTAATTTGTTTGTATGTTTTTTTTTAGGGGGGAATGCCGGGATCTGCGAAACTTAGGGATTGTGAGGGTCTGGAGAGGATAGTGAGGAGGCATGTGGATGGTGGAGGGCTCTACTCTGCTGTCTGCGCAGCGCCGGCCGTGGCACTTGGGTCCTGGGGATTACTCAAGGGATTGCGAGTAAGAGGATTTTTGTTGCGTATTGTAGCTGATTTTGTTTTAGCTTACGCCACAGTCAGAAGTCGAATGAAGTAAAGTTTACACTAAAGAGAGTTGACATGTTGTTGAGGATCTTGTGGCAATGCTTTTAGACTATAATTTAGACACAATTATGTTATGTTTAAGATTTAAGATGATGCGTGTTGTTTGCTGGTTTCTGATTCATTGCAATTTTATCAGGTGACGTGTTATCCTTCGTTTATGGAGAAATTGCCGTCTGATTCCGTGCCAGTGGAAACAAGGGTCGAACAGGATGGACGGGTGATAACGAGTAGGGGAGCTGGGACTGCTATTGAGTTTGGTTTGGCATTGGTGGAACAATTGTATGGGAAAGATAAGGCAGAGGAAGTTGGTGGGGCGATGGTTAGTACATTCTCCTTAATTGGTTGGTATTACACATGTTGCTTCTTGATTGCAATGGTACTATGGAGTCTTTTTTTACAATACACATGTTTATCAGTTTATGCCATGCTGCGAACTATGGAATCTTTTTGTCGATTTAAGGTAACTTTTCAATTAATAATAAATGTTGAAACCAGTAGAAGCATTATGATGCTTTCATTGTCAATGAGTAAAAGCTTTTATCTGGACCTATGGTACTTGATTTGACTTTTTACAATTTTATATGCTCAAAATTTGTGTTTTGTTTTTTTCTGCAGTTATATATTTTTGTCTGATTTATAGGAGTTGTCATTGAGTTTCCTTAGAGTTGGTTTTTTAATTGCCATATATATTTTTGTTTGATTTATAGGAGTTGTCATTGAGTTTCCTTAGAGTTGGTTTTTTAAATGCCATATTTGATCGTTCTTGTAGCACGTCATTAAGATTTTCTTCTAAGAAGTGGTGAATATTGTAAAGACAAGAGCTAGTGAATATAGAGAAGTGAAAAAAAAGGGGGAAAAAAAAGAACAAAAGATAAAGGAAGGCAAGCCTGTCTTAATTCCTAGCTTCAAGTCTTTAATATGTTGGACCACTACCAAAGATCGCAGTTCTGTTGTCTGTTAATGTCACTTTGATTTTTGTGCCCACCTCCTGACCTCTGTCAGCCATTGACCTTTGTGTCCTTCCCTGAAAATTCTGTTGCAGCACTTACAACTTACAAGCCCCAGTTCATACTTCACCATTAAAATCGTACCTCCAGAACAAGTATTCAATATCCTCCGCTTCCTGCTCAGACAGGCTGCAGGTAGAATCAATTTGGTATGCCATTTCTTCAGATATGATTTCTTTTGCTGCCCAGTGCCTACACCTATACAGCAGCCACATGAACTTTAATTTCAGTGGATCTTTGGCCTTTTAAGACACTATTAGACAGACCATCTCCATCCCTTAGGCATTCTTCCATCCTGCACACATGTGAGTATATAGACTTGATTGTGTATTCACTGTTATGAGTCTTCTGCCATCTTAGTTTGTCTTCATTAGGATTTTTTTATTTTGAAGAATAATATGGACTTTACTTTATTTATGAAAAAGCAATCTGTACAAATCCTGAAAAGAACCAAAATTTTTAAAAAGTCTGTCTTCATTAGGAATGAGACATGAAGCTGTGCCATCAGGTCCATCAGTTCAGGTATATGCTCTTTGGAAATTGGGTTCCTGTTCAGTTGAGACTTAGTTTTCTCAACCATGTCCCTAACTTCAGCCGTCTAGCATCCTGTTGCACAGTGATCTGGGAGATCCTGTTAGATAACTAGGTCAATTGTCCTGCTTGAGATTGATGTTGTTCCCTTCTATTTCATATATGGATTACTTAGGACATCTTGCATCTTTAAGGTTGTTTCAGAACATGAGTTTCAGCCTAACATTTACCTTTTATCAGCTTGCTCCCTATGCAGCTAGCCTCCCGCTCCATTTGTTTGATAATGCAGTATTCATTCTGGAAAGGTCCAACATGCCAAGTCCATCTTTTCTGGGCTTGCCCGCTTCTTTGAACCTAACTTGGCAAGATTTCTTTTTGATGCACTGGCTTCCCTCGCCATGTTGCTACTAGGAGCTTTTCCTCATGATGTCAATTTCTATGATAACTTGAACAGGAGCATAAAAAAATACAGAAGAAGAACAGAGGAAGATTAGATGATGGTTCGTGGCACTTCATTTTCCAACTCAAAAGTTTATTGTCGATCTTCATGGTGATATTCAACCGTTCAGTTTTTTTAATCTTCTTATCATGCAAAGGTGGAAGCAAATATCTTGTTGGAAGTTTTCTAACCTTGCACCACATAACGTCTGCCATTTCCTTCTCTATTTCTCTGTGTTCATGCCAATAGAGTTCCAAAATTCATCAGGGAAAGCACCATTTCCAGCAAGGCCTCCAATAGAGCTCCTTCTCTATTTCCCTGTGTTCATACACCATGATCGCTTCATGTGTATTGAAGCAGAGGGGCAAGCTTTTGCAGACACCAGCTACCAAAACCAATGAACCATCCTCTTTGGAGTACATTACACTAAAAATATCGTAGTAGATATGAAAGGGGAAATGATAAAGGACCACCTTGTTTGATCCTTTATTATGTCGAAACATCTGTTCAGCTGCACCATTTACAAGAACATAAATAATCAAAACTCTTGATTATCTTATCCATTTTGTTAGGGGGCTGTGAAGCTCTACTGCTTTCCACAGTACCACATGAAGCTCTATTTAGTACCATCAGAAGCATCTTGAAATCCACTTTGACAACAATTCCTCTATCGTTCATGCTTTTCTGTAGATGAATGGATTTATATGCAGCCACATCATACTTAGTGAGGCACCAGCACCAAGATGCCATCAATCTGGCTTTGCATTGGTTTAAATGGATCCATGTTGGATCCGGATCCAGATCTGCAGGGACCTGGATTTAAGTAGTTTAATAAGATGAAATTAGGGACAGGATTTACTATTCTTGACCCCTAACGTGGCTCATCCCTTCTCCCTCCGGCAGCTCCTAATCCTCCAGCAATAAACATCTCTTCTGGTGGCCTCTTCCTCCTCCAGTGGCTTTTTCTGGCCATTCAGGCATAGTTTTCTGGCAACTCCATCTCCCTTCTTCCTCTTCCTCTTTCACTATTAGCATGTTAAATTTTGCTTTTAAGGTCTTAATCTCATTATATTTTATTATTATCTTGCCATTTTTTAAATATATTCTAACATTATTAAGTATTTAATTGTGTTTAGCATGGATATCAATGCATAATTGCATATAATAATATCTACTAGTAAGGGTAAAAACACAGGAATATTTGTTTTTTTTCTAATCTTTTAATGGCACCTAGACATCACCTAGGTGCCCAAGGCTCCGAAGGTACCCCACCGTAATGCTTGGGCGCCTTAATAACGGTTCACGTACCATTTTCCAGTTGTGTCCCTTTGATTTATGCTGATTGGCTTTGTCGTTGATATCACCAATAACTGGCTTGAGCTTTAGTGCTGGGATTTTAGCCATATAGCAACTCAGCAAACCAATTTATTTGAAAATATAACCTCTATTTGCACCTTCTACTTAGTAGCAGTAAGATACAGGGCCTAGTAGTAGTCTCTGTCCCTTGCTTCTCATCCCAAAACACTTCCAATAGAATCTTATATAATCCTCGAGCATGTACAGAAATTGTACAAAGAAACAGATGGATAAACCATGGGAACCTGATATCTTCTTTATCTCCGTCATCACAACATTCTCAATCTAGTAGATGAAGTTCAAATCAGAAGGCTAGTTTTTTGATATTTGATATTTTTCAATTAAAGAAGATTCTACTTTAGTGACCAATGATTTTCTTGAATAGCTTCTCAATGAGGTCATTGTCCTTTCCAAATCTCTTTGTTACCTTTGACTGTCTTTCCATCAACTTCTAGTTCTTCAATTCTACTTTGTCTTCTCCCTCGACTAGCTGTTCTGTGAAAAGCAAAGCTGTGTTGCTATCATCCTTATTGAACCAGAACTCTCTTGATCTTTGCCTCTGCTGTATCTCCTCAATCTTCAGAAAATCCAACATTTTTGCTTTTCAATTCCCATTTAACTTTCCATTCCTCTTTGGGTGGACTGCCACCCTCCGCTATGTTTTCTTTTTCCTGAAGTTCCTTCAATCTCCTAAATGTGGAGTCCTTTTCTTGTCTTCTTCTAAGGTTCAAGATTTTGTGGTCTTGCACTCTTGGTCTTTGCAAATTTAAGCCTCTGTACCATCCTTCCTGCTTGATGCTTGGACACTGCTCGTCCATGACTGTCACTAAAAAAACATGAAGAGAGAAGAAGAGCATTGTGACCAGAAATGCCAAAAGGCAATGGATTAAGCTCCATCATAAGGGAATAGATCCTGCCATTCCCATTGACAAAAACGTCGTCAATCCTGGATGTGTTTCTTTAAGCATTACGCTTTATGCATAAAGATGTCTGGATGGACTCATTGTTGAAAGGTGTTTTTCTGTTTATTGTTTTACTGCATAGATGGAGGAGAGGCAGAAACACAATCAAGGTTCTCAGGATGAAATCTCCTAGTAGAGGGCAATTGTGTCCTGCTAATTATCCAGCTAGTTGCCTTTTCACAATAAGTGGTATTTATATGATATTGGGGACCTGGATTATCACAAATTAAAAAAATGAAGATTCTAAAAATGAATTAATGATATTCTTAGAACTCCAAGTCTACTGCTAATTCAGAGGTGTAAGCTTTTTGATTTGTGGGCATGTTTGTTTACTGTTATGGTTTGTGGCTTATAGACGATGTCTACTGCCAAGTCTTGAGAAAATATGACACTTTTTAATTCTATCTTTATTGCAACTTGGCATTCATATCTAGGGGATAAATCAGGTCAGGCCAGTCTTGGACCGTCTAGTCCGGCCCAGGCTCGAGTTGGGCTGTGGGCTGTGCATGGCCCAAGGCCCAGGCCCGTTTAGTTCGATAGACTAGGCCTGTCGTTGGGCTAGGCTGGTCGGCCCAGGCTGACTCGATTTTCTAGAATATATATATATATATATATATATATATAGTATAGTTCTATTGTATGCTTCCTCAAATCTCAAAACCACTTTTGTTCCCAATAAAAACGGTTTCTGATTTTTTTTTTTGAATTTTAAAAATCAAATCCTCTCCCCCCGCCCTCCAAATCAAAACCCTACCTATTTAAACTAACCCCACCCCCCCTCCATCCAAACCCTACGACAACCGCCTGCACTCCCCATCCTGAAGCCCTCTGGCCGATGCTTCTACAGACGCCCGTCGAATTTAGAATACCTCGTCGCTGTCTGAGTCTGGAGCCACAACGTCGGGAATGCCGTCCAGATCCCGACCGTCGGATCGAGGGTTTACTACCTCCCCTAAGGCCACCTCGAGCGCCTGTCGACCAAGGCTGCGTCCGATTTGTCATGCGTTACGAAGGCCTGGGTGCAGTGTTGGATCGCCAACGTCAAGCTTCTTGCCGACCCGGACAGCG
>JAMKQA010019766.1:0-11669 GCA_024699735.1 Posidonia australis
CCTATACTTTAGACACCACAAGCATTTGCATGGCATGGCATATCGCCCTCGGGCGTACAGCAAAAGGCTGCAAGGCCGACATTCCATAAGCAAAAGAGAAATCAATAGAAGACCGATTTATCGGGCGTACGAGGGTGCCTAACACCTTCCTCGTACGTAACAGGGATCCTTACCCGCATTTCTGGTTTGCGCAGCCCCTTTTATTTTCTCTGCATGATTTTTTCATGTGTTTTATGGTTTTCCTCGTCTTCCATTTGAATAGACTAGGTGGCGACTCCTGTATTTTTCTTCTTCTTTTTTTCTTTTTGCCATGACTTTGCCGCTTTTGGCACACATAATATTATTTATTTGTAGCCACCCCCGACGGCATGGTTACACATATCAAATTATTATATGCCTTAGGATGAAGTAAAGACAGCTAATGAATCCAAACGGAGATCAAGAAGTCAAAGGACAGTCAAACCAAGAGGCAAGAATTGGTTATAACTGTTTGGATTCTTGGGCTCCACACTAGTGATTTTCGCCAATGGTTTTTGTTAACTGAAACCGTCACCTGTAACCGTCAAATTCTCTTGCCAAGTTCTTCCACTGTCTTTCACCTTCATTGGGACACGCGTGACCTTTATCAATCCAGACAACAGGCTCTGGTTGAAATCCCCACTGAATGGAGTTGGAAGGCTCGATGCTTGGTTGGAGAAGCAAGAAGAACGCAAGGGGAGTTTATTCACACATTTGGAAGGGGAAATGGCTCATTGGATTCCGTTCCTCATCAACCTCGACGGAGAACTTGCTGACCGGCCACGACAGAAGATGACGAGGTCCGCGGAACAGCGACGAAGCTCGGGGGATGGAAGAGGAGCACCGGAAAAGCAAGAGAAGAGGAAGAGGAACAATTCTATATGCTCAGATCGAAGGAAAGATCGATAGACCGCTCCACCTGTCTACCTCATCGACACACACATTAATCGGCCTCATCTGAGGTCAGTGAGCTCCATCTGAAGACTAGTGAGGTAGGGGAAGCAAAGAAAACATGCAAGCATGGGCTTCATCCTGGAAAACACACTAGGACACCTCTTCCTAACTCCAATTACTAGCGCTAGTTGAAGAACTCTGATAAGAATCGTCGTCCAGTTGTTGACAGTAGGGGAAAAGGGAGACAGATCCTCCAAGGCATGCCTGCGGAGGACACGAGACTCATGGACCTCACTTCCGATTCTATGCACATCCAGAAGGGAAGAGAACTCCTTGTCGCAGCCGTCATTTTCAGTGATCATCAGAGAATAAGGGGATTGAGCGTCGGAATTCGGCACCCGATGACGCACTCACCTACACAAGGCTAAAGTAGAAACGGAGGAAGGCTAGATACTTAACTGTGATGTGTCGTAGAATGTCGAAGGCTCCTTAAGGCATGAGCGAAGTCGACAGCTACTGGAATCATCGCTGGAAGTGATGGAGCCGGAGCTGGATCGCTAAGAGTGGACTAGAGCGGGAGCTCTAGAGTTGGAAGATGGAAATGAGGGTGATGATGGCGATAACACTTCTCAAGTGGCGTGGAAGGGTTAAAATAGGCAGTCAAGATAACTTGAGGCTGTGGATGTATAACGACCGGAGGCTGACAACAACAATAGATTTCAATGACGTGAATGGTGAATTCAAAGTGGGAGAAGGGACACAAAGGCATTTGGGAGGTGAAGGAGTAGGCTTAGAATTAATCCCAGTCGTCGCCCGCGAGATCAGGCAGCTAAATGACGAGAAGGACTTCTGCATTCTGTGGTATTGAAACTGGGCACTTCGTCGGCTATTTTCACCACTCAAATCCACCGACAACATACTTCAAATGATTTCGCTAACACCGCTTAAAAATACCGCTTGACCTAACAAAAGTCCGTCAAAAAGACCTTTCTAGGGACCAAACAGTAACCAAGGATTTTAATGGATGATATTTGTGGGATTTCTAAAGTTTTTGGGAAATTGACAAATTATTCTTAGGCGTTTCTTAAGAAAGTAATTGGGTCCAGCAACTCCATATCTCATACCCTCTCTCCTGAGTCTATCCAAACATACCTGTAAAATCCGAGGTGTCTACAGATACTCCTCCCTGAACGAGGTCGAGAGACAGAGGAAACCAAGACCGATACTCAGGATTGACAAAAACACCCTGCACAGCACCACGTGAAAATGGAGTTAACTATTAATGAGAATGATGCAATGATGTCGTTGATGTCTATGTTGTATGCGAAGTCATGTAGTGAGGTGTAGTAAGATGCGATACAATGGCATATTAAGCTAATGTCCTATTGATGAATGGTGATGCATGAATGATCTATGCAATGCATAATGCATACTAATTAATGGTGTATGCAATGTAGAATGACAAGTTGACAACCAATCAGCTCATAAAGGACAGGACTGGTTATCATTCTTGTCAAAAAAAAAGATGTCGAACAAGACTCACGGTGCTCGTCGACTGACTAAAAAGGGCATGATAAGTTGTTAGACTTATCGTCAAACAACTTGGGTTGTCAACCCTATCTGAACAATATAACAGTTGTCAATCGGGTAGTTTGGACTACCAGCCCAAAAGGGAAAGGCATGGTAAGGTATCTCTACTAGCCAAGGCGCCAGACAATCTGATGGTTGTCAGTTGACGTCGGACAACTTTACGGTTGTCAATTGGATAATTCTGACTACCAGTCCAAAATGAGAGAAGGAATAAAGTGAGTGGGGAATCCATCAAGCAAACCACGAGAATTGCTCAGGTAGATCGAGATACCAGCCCGAAGGAAGGAAGCATGGCTAGACGAATATGGCTTGCCAACAAAAAGAAGACATTTAACGGATGTTGCCTGGGTAATTTGGAATACCAGCCCAAAGGCAGAGGGGCATGGTAGGGTACTCGTCCTATCCATAGAGGGAATAAGGAAAGTGATGAGCTTCAGACTCATCAACTAGGATATGACAAGCTTCGGACTTACCGACCAAGATATGGTAAGTTTCGGACTTACTGACCGAGAGATAGCAAGTTTCAGACTTACCGACCGAGAAATGGCAAGTTTCGGACTTACCGACCAAGATATGACAAGTTTCGGATTTACCGACCGAAAAATGGTAAGTTACGAACTTACCAATCAAGATATGGCATTTTTACGGATGCCAATCAGATAGTTTGGGATATCAATCCGAAAAATGGCCTTACTTGCTCTAAGTTAGGCGAAAAAAGAAGTACCTCTGGGTGTTGTTCTTTCGAAACAAGAAACAAGAGAATAAGGACTTTGTCTATTTGAAGCAAAGTCAGGGAAAAGCATCTTTGATTTCCATTTGTGGACCGTAGGAGTCCCAGTAGAAACCCGTAGAACGCGAGAGAAGGCATATGTCAAGGATGCAACAGAATCACCACTAAGAATGTAACCACGCACCTGAGAGGCGAGCTTAGAACGAAGAACCGATAAAAACTTTGCAACCATAAACTCTTCTCGATACTGGCACATAGTCTGAACATCAGGAACCAGAGGCTGAAGGATTTTATGTTCATTGAGAAGAATCCGAATAGAAATATATAAATCCTAAAAAGACTGATTGCCTTGCTGTAGGGAGAAAAACTGCTCATATATCTTAGCAACCTAGACAATATTCTTCTCTTGAACGTAAATGACCTTCAAAGTATCCCAAATGGTTTTGGCAATAGGAAGCATGACCATACCACGAGAGATCTAAGGTTCCATACTATTCAACAGTCAAGTAATGACACCATAATTAGAAGCCAACCAATTATCGTACTCCACAGATTTGAGATGAGGTGGGTTATGAGTAATATGCTTGATTTTTTTATGGACACCTAGAAAAACTTGAATAGACTTTGCCTATATGAAATTATTTTTGCCATCAAGTTTGATAGATACACCACTAAGAGTACGTAGCATAGCATCATCAGAACCAGAAATCAAGGAGGAGGCCATAAGTGCGAAGTACGTAGAAAAAAGAAAAAGAATAGTAAAAGGGGCAGCAAAATATCACATAAAAGAAAAACATAATAAAGACAAAGAGAAAAGACAGCCTAGCAAATCATTTCTAATCGGTGATGAAGGTTGTTCACAACACCAAGAGGTGTAGGAAACCCGTCAGTGAAGAAGAGGGACAAACGAGCACATAAGAGAGGCTAGAGTAGGTGTTGAACTGCTAGCCTCCCACTACCGATGGCTGGAGAGGTCGGCAGAACCAACTACGGAGGCCGGAGGAGCCGGTGAAAGCAAGCACAGGTCCTGGAGTGCTACCTAAGCCCACCATATGGCCTAAGGGGGGGCTGAGGAGCCCCATGGAGGAGGGGCCGAGGTAGAAGGATCCCTGTAGAGGAAGGGAAGGGTCTGGAGGAGAAGGGACTAGAGGAGGCCTGTGGAAAGGGAGTAGGTGCCATCGGTGCTGCTGGGCCGTGGACGCAGGGCCTGGGAAGGCCGACCGTGGCAGGAGAGGGGCTGGAAGTGGCCCCCCGGCAAGAAAGGGGTGGAGTGGTGGGGAAAAGAGAACTAGGGTTAGGGTTTTTTTTTTGAAGGAGAAATCCTAGTTCTGATACCATGTTAGAGGAAAACAAAGATATGAAACTGGAATAATCTTATTGATGGAGACTAAGTATATATATAGGGAGATAAAATCCTACTCCTACTCAGACTTGACTGTCATACCATATATGGTAATTAGAGTATCCTAATAGGAAACAAATATTCATATAACCATTACATAATAGCTCATCTAATAACTCTAACATAAAGCATGTGCCTTCGGCTAGTAAAAATAAAGTAAAAGAAGGTATTGTCAATAAATCTACCTTTAGCAAGTAAAAATAAAGAAAAAGAAGATATTATTAATAAAAGGCACAATACTTCTTAAATGGATCTACAATACTTGGATACCAAGTCCTAGTTCCCTAAACAAGAAACAAAGGTATAATAGACCTAAAAACTAACATAAGTTAATGTAAGGTATTCTAACAACTTGAGGAGTACCCTCTCCATTCGCTTAATGTGCAACAATACATGCTACTGTACATAAATATTTTGTTTAAGTATCAAAGAAATATTCAACAGCCAATTACTATTCTCTCAATGAAAAGATTATTAACAACTTGTTTTTTTCCTTATATATATGGTAAGTAGATGGAAAAGAGTGCCTCAATAGCTCAACTTTTATGAAATCTAACACAACTTGCTTTGTCCATCCTTTCCAACACCTTTATAGTCTCCTTCTCGGTAACTCTCTCTAAAATAAACAATTTAAAAAGTCTTCTCCTTCACCCAAATAAATTTTGGCTAAATTAGTGACGAAGCTTAACATTCTCTTCAAATAGAAATAATTGTATGTAGGTAACAATCTTTTTTTTTCTTCTAAGTTTAGGAATTAAAATAAAAAAACTAAAAATTTATTTGAATTTGAAAACTAAATTAGATTTTCAATTGTACATATTCAAGGTGATAACAAATTGATTAAAAGCTAATTGTGCTATATTATATATCATAGGTGCAAAGGAAGAAAAAAATAGAGACTTGGTATTTTGATACTCATTGACTTTGGATTTTTTTTAGGTCGAGTGTGGACTTAAATGTGTTAGTACAATCCGCGATAGACTTTATCAACGTAGGATTTATGTATGACATAACTCAAGTTTAACAATGAATACCTACACCAATCGGTAAAACAATCTCTTGATTACAGTCAGATACTTGAACATACCAAAGAATCGTGTCTTATCGAAGAGTTTTTCCAAGAGGCAATCTAATTGTTAGGGTACAACATTAGTTACTAAATATCTTGCTTGAGTATATAATCCATTGTGCAACCAAATATTGAAAAAAACTTTCTAGCCACATGTTACATGTGCCACATAGATGAAGGTAGTAGAGTAAACATTTAGGATAAAAGTTACCCCAACTTTGTATTTCAAAAAACATGTACTTTGTGAGCATGTAGTTTTTATTTGATATGAATTAAAAATATTTATTAATTAATTAGTGTTTGAGGGTAACTTGCTTTTTTCCAGATAAGTGTCTTGAGCAAATGCACTGCTACCTTCAAGAGATTGTCCTTGGCATTCTATCAAACAGTAGATCTGCAAAATAGACAGTGTGACGGTGGTTGCTTCATTTACAAATGAACAAAAAGATTGAACAAAGTAGATGGTACCCCTTAGAAATACGCAGTACGTGAATTTGGATTAAAGTATCCACATGCAAAGGAGTAATGCTTGGAGAAGATTATAGCATATAGTTGGATGATTGTTGAACTTTAGGCCAGCCATCATAATCCTCCGGTTAGGTAGAAGTGTTAGCTTTCCTCGTAATTTAACAAAACAATGTTGTTTTAAATCATCAACGATGCAACACTCATATTGATAGTGTGTGGAGATTATCTACTCTTCATTCATTGAATAGAAGAGAAAATAATATTGCAGGCTCACTACTCTACTTAGATGTAAGTAGAGGAAGAAGGAACCTTACCTAGGAGCATGGTGATCACAAGCTGGGAAACGTAGTTGTAGGTGCAAGCAGGACAGAGGAGGTCAAGTTACCTGTTGACGTATGTAGAGGAACGTCTCCACATCCTTCTATGGGCTATAGCAGCAAAAACAATTAGAAATCAGCGTCTTCGAATTCTAGGTGGTACGAATCGAATCCAAAGGAAGAAGAAGAAGAACTACTTGCCTTGGCCTCGCTTTTAGCTACTGCGTTTCCCTCTGGAAATCAAAGACACACCAGAAGGACCTTCTATTCTATAGCAGCTAAAAAAAACTAGAGAAAATTGGACCAATCACAAGGAACGAATGGGTTATGAATAAACGTTAGGACTGGGTTTGGTTGAAAATTGAAGTTACTTTGAGGTGACTTTACCTAACCTATGACTAATCCAAAAGTATTTAGATTGTATCAATCCAAACTCAACCTAACCTATGATTGGGTTGATTTAATGATTGAACAATGTGGAGGGGTCGTTTTAGGCCTGAATTTAGTCATGATGATCATAATATTATTTACATGCTAAATGATCATGCAACGTTCAATTTCACTATATAAAAATGTTGTTGAACGTCTTAGCGGCGTATTGAAGAGTCTCCAAGATTACTTCAATACAATAATATATGATTTTGAAGGTGCGGTGGACTTCTTGAGCTTGGAATTAATTATATTTTCGTGAAATATGATTTTCAAGAAAATGATTGGATAAAGAGATTATTTGCTCTCTAAAAAAAATAGGCACTGGTCTTTGTAAGTGACTAATTGACTGTGATATTTTTGAATGTGTTTCTTGATGGCGTCTCTTTCTCTCTCCAACATGAAGATCTATATGTCTGCTAGGATGGAGGAGGTCTGGAACAAGCACCTGTAAGTCCCAACTTCACTTATGCTTATTTTTTCTTGAAATACACTTATTTTCCTATGTCCATGGCTATTGCACATTATTACTTGAAATGTTTCCTTTCATATTTATTGTCTTCCATGACCATTTGAAAATTATTTTTTCTCCCTATTTTAAAGAAAGTCCTTCACCTTCTTGTTATTTTTTTTTTTACCATAACAAGGTTTATGATTGAAAACTTAAGTGGTATCTTCATTAGAACTACTACAAATATCAAGCAAGAGAATAAACAAATATGTACAAAGGAAATACAAATTTACACGATTCACTATACAAATATGTCAATTCAGGTTACAATGTTATAAATGATGGTGGACTTAGATTTCAATTTCACGATCATATATGGCTCAGTGAGGTCCCTTTAAATGTTAAATTATTTTCATGGTTGATTTTATTCAATAAGGTTTTAACTAAAGTCAACCTCTGTAAAAAGAGATGGAATGATTCTGAAATATGTATCTTTTGTAGAGATTATAAGGAAACAACTACTCATTTATTCCTCAATTGTCCCTTTGCTACAACTATATGGAATGCTTTTATTCAGGGTCCTTTGTATCCTTTAAAGACAGACATACATTGATTCAGATGATTCTGTGGTCTATTTGGAAGAAACGGAATAACAGAATTTTTAAGGAAATATGTAAATCTCCTTATATTATTATTAACAAAATTTTATCTGTTTGTCATTGTTGCATTAAATACTTGGGTAAAGGCTTTGAAAAAGAAGAGGATCTTCGTGCAATTTCAACCTTAAAACATGAAAGGACTATGGAGCGAACAACTCATGCTCCCCAAATTAATAGGCCACGGGATCACAACCAGCCCCTCCAGAATATTATGAATGAAATATCATCTTATGATTAATATTTTGTTAATCGAACTTTACAATTTGATACATTTTGAACACTCTGTTTTGGCCAGTTGTTGTCTGTGATTCTTTTTAGGGTCTGTATTTTTGTTCTACCAAGTCTATATTTTGATGAACTATACTTTATTGTGGTTTTTAGACTTGGTGTGATTGAATTTCAGATTAATTAATATATTACCGTTTACAATATATATATATATATATAAACGCTGCAGGGATTGGTAGATCATTCTTCACTATATTGAGAAAATACTATGGAAGAGAGGAGATGTTTTAGGCATAATATGTCCAAACATAATTGTTATACGTCCAATAGCAAAAGTCCCATGAATCCAAACGAAATCAACAAGTGGAAGGAGAAGAAATCTCGAGTACAAGAAGAAATATCGAGCCGTAATCCTAGAAAGAAGATGCCACCAAGGAGAAAATATGCAAGAGACCAATCACACAAACAACAAAGTATTTAACGTGGTTCCCCTTTGCTGGGTACTCCACGGATGGCTCTCTCCAATGGTGGTTTCACTATGGTGGTGGTTGCTACAAAAGAGAGAAGAAGACTCTCTCTCAAAAACACGGCACAAGGGTTGTTGTTCTCTTTTCTCTCTTAACCCTAAAGTGGACGGCCATGGGTATTTATATCCTTAGCCGAAATTCCACCTTTGCCCTTGAGTACATTAAGTTACAAATATATGTAGCAAAACAAATACAAATATGATGGAAGACACATTCTTTACAAGTTCGATATGCCCACAATGCATAGGGAAGTTTTTCATGCCAATCCTTGTGAGTTTCTGGCATCTTCTTTACTATCTTGGTAATGTTCTTGTTGGCTGACTTAACCGTTCCATTCATCTAGGGGCGGTAAGGTGAAGAACGGTGATGCTTAATGTGGAAATTATGTAAATAATCTTTGACCCTCTTGGCAATAAAGTTCTTCCCGTTGTCTGATATTATTGCATGTGGGACCCCATATCGGGATATGATGTTGTTTTTCAAGAACTTCTCTGTTACCGCAACAGTGACAGTCTTGTATGACGCCGCTTCAACCCACTTTGTGAAGTAATTGATGGCCACCAGAATGAAACAGTGCCCATTAGATGCTGCTGGATGAATGGCATCAACAACGTCAATTCCCCAGGTGGAGAAAGGCCATCGTGACGACATGCTGTGAAGTTGTTGCGGGGGAGCATGGATTAGATTCCCACAGATCTGGCAGGCATGACACCTTCGCACAAACTGACAACAATCTGCCTCCATGGTCGACCGATAATAGCCTTGCAACATGATCTTCTTGGGTAACTATAACCATGCCGACGACAGCCTCGAAGATGGTTTCGACGTGAAAGGCTGAAATTCACTAGGGACGGCAAAGTCATGGCAAAAACAATAAAATAAATATGCAAATGCAAAAGTCGCCACCTAGTCTATTAAAATGGAAGACGAGGAAAACCATACAAAACATGCAAATTATGCAATGAAAATGCAGGTCATAAACCAAAAAAATAGGTAAGGATCCCTGTTACGCACGAGGAAAGTAATAGGCACCCTCGTGCGCCCTAATAAATCGGTCTTCTATTGGTTTCTCATTTGCTTATGAAATGTCGGCTTTTCATCCTTTGCTTTGCGCCCGAGGGCGATATGCCATGCCATGCTTATGTGTGTGGTGTCTAAAATATGGGTGCATGATGTGTAAGGGTGTGTCCTAATGCTCAGAAATATCGCTCTCATATCGGGTCAAGGGTCGATACAAAGATATTGCATAAATAAGATCATGGATCTAGTATTTTGAGCCATTTATCATCCTTGCTTTGCTATATGCCAAATGCAAACTAACATGCATGGAAAAGTCTAAAAACATAGTTGTGCCTTCCTAACATATCCAGGAAGAAAACCAGGAAAATGTAGAATCAAATCGAAGCAAGAAAACATGCTACAATCATATAAAAACTTGTTGTGTGCTACTGAAAACAGGCTACTGCGCCTATTAGGTGCGCCAGACTGGTGCGTCAAACTAGTGCGTCAGTCTGATGCGCCGCCTAGTTGCTTTCTATGTGGGCCAGAATGATGTGCTGAGGGAAAACAGAAATTCATACTATGCCCAATCACATGAGAATGCATTCCAGAAAGTCATGCCATATAAAACCTTTCACAAAACTTGGAAAAACATGCCTTAAAAGTGAAAGAGATGCAAATGCAATATCTATGGACCTTGTGCTCAAGGGCTGGTTGCCTCACACTAGATCACATTATATGCATGCTAAATGAAAGATGCAGGATTCAGCCATGGTATTGGATCATGGGTTGATGCACAGGGCTCTCCACGTAGGAGTAAAGTGCAACCAGCCTACCAAGTTCTAGCCAAGGACTGAATATCCAAAGGGAGAAAACAACTAGAAAACATTCTTGTTTAAAACTGAAAACATGCATGCAAAACTATGGAATATCAGACAACCAACAGTGAAAGAATCAGGCTCAAAGTCATTCAGAGAATCATGCAAGCAGATATGCAAAAGTGTATGTTTTACATTCTGATCAGTCTGGTGCTCCTGCATGGGGTGCCAGAGTGGGGCGCTGGCTAAGTGCACCACTCTGGTGCGCCATATAGGTGCTCCCCAGAAAAATCTAGATCAGACTGCGATCCGATCCAGAACTGACCCAGAAAGATGATGGGTAATCTATGCTAATGCAAGTTGATTCATGCGAGTGTAAAGAGCATGATGAAATGCATCTAATCATTGCTATCTGATTAGAACATGATGATTAGTGGGTTCATGTAAAAGATTCAAACATGTAACAAATGACCTGACATAAGATGCTGAAACCAATATCAAATCAAGAACATAAAAAGATTGCTCATGCGAGTGATTATATCAAGAACATCATAAGAACAGATTGCTCATGCAAGTAACTACATCAAGAACATAAAAAAGGAAAGATTGCTCATGAAAGTAATGCAGTGCTCACTGAAAACAAACTACACATGCTATAACCAAAGCATAGATTTACATGCAGGGTATCTTGCAAAAAGGATAAATGAATTCTACATGAAATCCTCATGATGATATAAAAAGAATTAGACCTATCATGGAGCTAATAGCATGCTATCCCATTGTAAAAGGACAAGAGATTATTTGAATAATAATGGGCCTACCTTGTCCGAGGTGGATGTTCCTTCAAGAAAGAAAAGAAAGACCCAAGATAATAAGCTCCTTGATGCTTTGGAAGGGCTGGGAATACCTCTAGATGCAAGAGAAAAACTCGAGTGCAAGTGGGTGTTTTGCAGAATTCTGGAGAAGGCTATCTTTCAAGATCATTCAGCCCCTTCAAATGATGGCCTATGGGGTCTATATATAGGGATTTCCCATGGGTAACTCCTAGGAAAACAAGGAGCCTCGTAGAC
>JAMKQA010019818.1:0-14719 GCA_024699735.1 Posidonia australis
CCCAATATTATTCATAGACAGAAAGGCCAGCACTTGAGAAGCACCCCCCCCCCCCCCAATCCATGACCAAACATTCAAATACCACAAACAAGTGTTCAAGTAACCAACAGCAATAAAGACGAGAAGGAAACGAACAAGAAAAAACACCGAAAACTCAAGCAATAACAGAACAAGCAAAGTACAAATCGAAAAAATCTCTCAGAATTAGCTCCAAACCATCACTACGAGGCATCAAAGTAGCCAAACGATCGGAAGGGAGCACACACAGCATGGATCTAACAGTCACATCGAGATCTTTCACGCAAAAACGCACAAAGAAAAGAAAAGAAAAAACAATCAACAACCAACAGACATACAGCTCAAAGGCGCCATCTTCCGAGCGGAGTGGGCGGAGGAGGAGGAGATCGCGGCCGAGTCTCTCGAATTCAGTTGATGCAAGTGGGGAACCGCGCGCCTCCGTGGAGAGCAGAGCTGGGTTCCCGACCTGCACCAAGCGAGTTCGAGAGAGCAGCGAGAGAGAGAGAGGGGGGTGGAGGGGAGACGGGCGAACCCTAATCAGCGAGAGAGAGAGAGAGAGAGAGAGAGAGAGGAGGAGGTGTGCAGGAAGAGGAAGACCAGGAGGAGGAGGAGGAGGAGGAGGAGGAGAAAGAGACATTCGCTTGTTAGCGGCGGATTTGGTGTGGAACGGATGGAGAGCGGGCATGGCGGATTTAACGGGGAGGGTGGGGACTGGGGAGGGGAATGCGGGGCCCACGCAGTTGAGTTATGTCATAGATTACTGCGTAGATGATCTCTTGAGTTGAAGTGAAGTGAGCTGGATTTTTGTTGACGGGGGAGGAGCAGGAAACGGTCAGGAATTTAACGGATCTTGTCGTCTGTGAAAGAGAATCTCACGTGACTTGTCCCCGTCCGTCATCTCTAGCTTTGCATTTCCTTCTTTCTGTTCTTTTCTTCTCCTTCTGCCGTTTTATTGTTAACTAGCCCTTTTGCCATTTTATTGTTAAATAGTCCATGGATATTTTTTTAAATTTTTTTTTTAACTTTGTTATTGTCTGCAAAGAGTTTTGAATACTCCTTGTAGAAAAATTGCCGTTTTTTTTTTGTTTTTTTTTTTGAGAAAACGAGGTGATTTTTGATTCCATGGGTTGAAAATGAGACCAGATTTTACTCCTCCAGGTTTTCTCTCACAATCGTTGCCAATTGCTATATTCCATTAGTGTAGATAGTTGAGAATATTTCCAGTTTTAGTTACAGAATTCTTTAAATCTAGTTTTTCCCATTGGTTACGTTTAACCTTAGTGTCATGGGGAAAAAATATATATATTTATACGATATTACTGCAAGGTAAGGAGATTTGAAATTCTTGACGTTCGTTTGTTAAAAATTAACCTAACAAGATAGACGACTTGCAACAGTCTGCTCCTGCTGACGACATGGAACAGTAGTTTTAATTGTGTTCTTATTGATATAGAACTTGAGTTGCCAGTCCGACTGAAAAGACTGTAATTTAATGGCAAGAACATTGCCTTATTTTTCTTTCTGTGATTCTGTTTGTGAATTTTGAATTCCTGATTTCCTTGAATTTTTTCCTTGGGATTGATATCTAATACTACTTACCTTTACCAAAAAAAAAAACAAGATAGACGACTTTGAGGACGACATGTTATACCAACACAAATCTAACCTTTGGGAAACGTTGGAACTCGTAGCAACACACAGATGGTTAACGATGAAACAGAAATTATGAAAGGAAACAAGCAATCATGAGCAAAGAATCTTGCATGATTTGATTAGAAGCTACGCGTGAAGGAGATCAAAGGAGAACCGTCGTGTCAAAAAAAAAAATCTCATTAAAAAGAAATTAATCAAATACACCCAAGAGAGGAAAATAGCTTTCAAAAAACAGTAATTTGATATCTCAATCCACGACGTTTCACCAGCCACAGATTCTAGCAAAATCCAAACATCACACGAGTCAAATCTGGTTATTGGAATCGGATGGTTATAAAACCGAAGTCACTCTCACTCGATAATAATTTTATCTATCGAATCGTTATTACCATGGAATCATTATTGAATGGAAAATATTGGAGAAGGTGGTTATAAGAAAACTTAGATGTTTCATCATCCTTTGTTTCCTTTCAATGCTCCCCTGGTCATGAGAATGACAAGATCACATCTCATTTTTGTATCATTGGTGTGTACCATATAGTCTAAACTTTAATTAATACATCAAAGATACATGGCACATAAAATGTGTTTCCCAATTGTAATGCATGTCATTAGCAGTCGATAGTGAAATATCGTAGGTGTTTTGTGGTTGATAGTGGAATATCGTTGGTTGAGGTCCGGTGTGTGGTTAAAATATCTCAAGTTATCTTGATCACATAAGTGTGTGTTATCTAAGTACTTCCACATCTGTATTCTCACTACAACTTGAAGTTTGACTTGTAGATACACTGAATCTTATCGATCAAATTAGGGCCATAAGTGAATCGAATACGACTTGTTCATCCACTTCAACCCGACCTGTTTGGAGCAGGTAGGGGTAGAGACATTTTTTACCCACGACCAGTTAACCTGTAAATCAATCCATTCCATCCATAGGTCAGTTCGTTAATCTACAAGTAATAATAGATATTTATCTTATATGTTACTTTACAAGCAAGGATAAGAATAGACATTTATTCTGTCCTTATCCGACTCATTTATACTCCTAGGTCAAATCCATATTTTTTGTTCAATGGTCAAATAATGTCTAAAAACAAGGAACATGATAAAATTCCAAGGATGTTTTGGAAACAAAAACAACTCTATTGGATTCCAAAAGACTCTTCTTCTTCCTTTTCTTCTTGTATCCATATGTTAAAACCGTAGCAAACCAGCATCTGATTTTTTAACCGTGTGACGTCAAGAAACAAATAATAAAAAGTCGATACGCATGAAAACGCGCACACATGCTACAACGCCCCCCTAGCATGGGCAGACAATGTAAATTATTCTAATTTAATGGCGTGGAAGCATTACATGTGATATGTATGGAGGGGGAGGGCCATACGTTCCGATACAACTCATGACAAGATGACACCTTGAGGTCAAGAATGGTAGCTTGGGGACCAAAGAAGACATGTCAACACCAATAAATGGCTTCTGGATAGCCATCGCCACACCACCAAACCTATACCATAGACAAAAGGCCAAGGCTAAGGTAGCGATGGATGCAAGACCAATGTTGCTGGGGGGGGGGGGGTGTGAATTTGGCATCATGTGGTCTGCTTGGGCAAATTGTGGTGTCACGGAAAGAAGAGAAGAGATGAGCAGCGCAGCAAGAGAGGTTTTAATGTTGGGGGAATATATAAGGTGTGTCCTCTTGGGAGAGACGGCACGTATGCTGTATTTGTCTCGAGAAAAGTTGAAAGGAGAATTATATGATGCTCATACACGGCCAGTTGACGGATTAAAAATTAAGATAAATGGTGCACTACAGCACTCCATTTTGTCAAGAATAATTGAGCAGAGCAGATTGCTTTAAAAAAAAATGGTGGGAGTTCTTCTTGTGAACTGTGAGGAAACAGTCACAGAAAGAATGTTGGATTCACTTGTATTTGTAGCAGTCGTTATAAAAGGAAAAAGAGAAAAAAAAAGGAGGAGGAAATTTTCAGTCTTTAAGGAAGAGAAGCTTGTGATATGACGAGTAAGATACAATTTCGATGAAACCCTTCCCTTCGAAACAACTAATAATGGATGAAGATTTACTATTTAGCCTGCAGTAAATCCTGTAATGTCTAAAAAAAAATAAAAAGGGAGGAGATGAACTAACTTCGACAATCGGCACACGAAATTACAGTAATTTCCATAGGATTATTGTTTCTGTTTGTGGACAACAATTAAGTACAGGTTTTCACATCAATAATATGTGATGCCTGTCTTCTGCACACGATATTGGAGAACAATAATTTCACAGTCATTTTCATACGTCGTTTTCGATCTTGAAAAGGACTTGTTACGGTGGAAAGAACCTGCTGCATCCAGCAAGAACACAAGATTCTTATCATCTAAACAATCTCTCTTCTTTTGTACCCACCAGAATTTCCATCTTTAGGCCCCAGTTGGACAGGAAATTAAGCGAGACTTGCCTGCGTGTCAACGTTGGTTATTCTGTACGTATCAGTGAACAGGATTCATGAGACAGGCATCCATGAATAGTATCAAAGTGATGCAAAGTTTGGGACTTAACAATCTTGACCATTTTGCTTTATGCACATGTATTGGGGCTGAGGAGATTGGATATTTCCATAAAGTTCAGGAGCTTAGAACTAAATTTTTTCCGTCAGCTTGGTGTCTTTGTGCCAAAGTGATCTTAAATTTATCAGATTACTTGTCAAAAGGCCCTGGCCCTGGCATATTTGGAGAAGGCTCTAGTGGGCCTGATCATCTTCCATTCTTTCAATAGGGGAACACACACACGCACAATATTGGTTCAGCCTTCTTTTTTGTTTTTTTTTCTTCTAAGATAACAACCCAGCCTAGTGTTAAATATGCATTAACATGGGCAGTTTTAATTAGTTCTAGGGCCATTGGATTCTTTTTTCTCATTTTTTGGACTCATTAGGAATATTTTATTGTTACAACCATTGGATTAAGGAATCGATTTGGACTTAAATGTCTGGATGGTCCATGAGTATTAAATTTAAAAGATTGATGAGGAGGAGAATTAATTTAATTACCCAATGACATAAATGTCTGGTTAGTCCATGAGTATTTTTGGTACATTTGGAATCTCATAACAAGTGAAAAGCAAAAGAAAATTAAAACGTCATAAAGCATTTTACAATAATTAATTCTATTGAAAAAAGATGTAATCAATAAACCATATATAATTTTGGAAAATAGGTAAAACTCTAAATATTCAAATTGACAGATAAATTAAAAATTATCGAAATACAAAATTCATGATTAAAAAATAAACTTGTGTTCTATTCAATATGATAAGTGAAATGTCTCTGTAAGAGCAATTTATACTTAAATGAAGGCAAATTTTATGATATCCATGATGTTATTTTGCAAAGTTATAACTACTTATTGGTAGTTACAATTGTTTATTTACAACTATAAATCTTACCATGAAGTTTTAAAACAAGTGCTTACAAGAACGTAGAAAAAGAATAGATAACCACATGCACGCGCGAGCACAGATGGGTGGGCTTGGGCTTAGGCTTTAAGAGTTGGACTTTAGAGAATATCTCGAGTCTTAGATTTCTTTTTGCAGTAATTTGTTTTAACCATAATTAATCAATACACTTAATTATTTTGAGTTTTAATCACTTAAAAAGACGTGGTCAAGCATGTATGTTCCTTATGCTTCTCTCATTACCAATGCATGATCTTTTCTTATTTAATGACAAAGATGGTGTGTAATTAGAGATATGGATATTTACCATTCTCTCTCTCATCTCTTCCCTCCATGCGCTGCATCCTTTGAGATTTTCAATGACTAGTGTGTTGATCAACATTTGTGAAAAAACATTGGTACGTTTTTTCGAATGATCACAATTAGTGTTTATAGTACTAGCCTCCATGTATGATTTCACTATTTGTCTAGTGGATGTGAAAATTACATTTCTTCATGGTGATTTTCAAGAAAAAATGTATATAAACCAATATGAAGGATTTGTAGCACGTGGGAATAAAAAAAAAGTGTGTAAACTTATACAATTTTTGTGTGGACTAAAATAAGTTCTTAAACAATGACATGAAAAGTTTGTTAAAATCATTCTTTCTTCTGGCTTTACAACGAATGAGTTAGACGAATGTGTATATTTCGAAGTAATTGGTAATAATTGTATTGTCTTATACGTATATGTTGATGACATACTATTGTTTGACTTAAACATTTGATTTATCAATGAGACAAAATCATTATTGTGTGGTAAATTTGAAATGAAGGACAAGGATATTGATAATGTGATTTTAAGTCAGTAAATTAGTTGATGGTATACTGATCTCTCAATCTTATTATGTTGAGAAAACATCGAAGAGATTTGAATATCCTAAATCTAAACCAGTAAAAACACCTTATGATACTTTAAAGTTTCTCTATAATAACGAAAGTAGAGTTTTTGTGTCTCAATGGAGATATTATCAAATCATTGCAAGTTTATTGTATCTTTCAAATTGTACATGATTGAATATTTCATTATTGTGTCTAAATTAAGTAAATACACAAGTTGTCCAAACTGAACTCATTATTAGGCCCTCAACATGGTGTTAAGATACTTGAAGGGAGACATATCACTTGGGCTACATTATAATAAAATTCCTTGTATTCTTGAAGGATACAGTGATGCAAGTTGGATAACCAAGAACTTAATTAGCAATGAGGTTACAAGGTATGTTTTTACCTTAGGTAGCGGCTCTACCGCTTGGAGATCTAAAAAAAGATCATAATGTCTCGATCTACTTTTGAGGCTGAATTGTGTGCTTTAGACACAACTGGGATGAAAGAGGAATGACTAAAAGGACTTATAACTTAATTACCTAACAAGCCTCTTCTTATAATCTTAGTACAATGTGGTAGAATGATAACAATTGATAAGTTCAAAAGTTCCAAGTATAATTAAAAACAAATGAAACATAGGAAACTTGTTTCTGATGAAGTAATGATTGTGGCTTTTTTTGATCTAAAGATAACACAGGTGACACATTGATAAAAAGGACTTTCGTTAGATTTAATCTAGAAATCTAGGTTAGGGATAGGTTTGAAAACCCACTGATAATTCACAAGAATAGCAATCTAACCTATCTGAGTGGAGATTCCATGAATTAAGTAAGTTCAATGTGGTAATAATAAGTTGTTGAATGAATTAGGTAACACCTTAACAAAAATTGATATATGTGTATCTATAAATTTATTATCTACAAACCTAAAAGTGTTATAACTACAAGTTAGTAAGAGTTTATACTCTAAATAAGATCAAGTCTTATGACAGGACGTTAACACTACATCCTTAGAGATGTCCAACTATGTGATTGAGTTTATGGAGCCACGGTGGATAAGAGATTTTGACATTGTGCTTCTTGGAACCTTTTCATTATGTTTGACACCTCCACTCCACGGACATTGAAATCTTTATGATTACTACTCTTGATTTGCTTTTGCTAACCCTCAAGATACCTTAGGAGATTTGATGGTGGTACGGGTTCGTTTACTTTAGTACAACGCCAGTGTTGCCTAAAGGTGTCTGTGCTGATCAACTCTTCTTCCTCTTCTTCTTTTTACAAAATAAGATCAAAACATGTAGATTAATATAGTGTAATAAATGTTAATATGGTGTAGTAAATGGACTACTAGAAAAGCAAGTATTTACAAGGACATATGTCCTCATAAGGTCTCATGATGTCCTCACTAAGGGCTTTTGCGAGGAATACTATTCCCGCAATAACTATCGTCGTTAAATCGATATTGTGAGGAGATTTCCTCACGATGTGCTCATGAACAAATTGAGGACGTGACGAGAACACATGTCCTTGCAATGTCTTTGATATATCATTGCAAAATACTCGCTAAATGCTTGCAAAAGTTGGAAAAACATAGTTGTTGTCTTAAAAATAACGAGGACATTGCAAGAAAATGTCCACATTATGTCCGCACTAAGTCTCCAATAGGCATTAAGCTTGGCGAGGACATGGTGAGGACATTTCAAGGATAAGTCCTTACAATGTCCTTGTTGTTTTTAGGATAGACAACTAGTTTTGCGATGACATTGGAAGATAAATCCTCGCAATGTCGTCGCTATTTCTGAGTAATCGAAAGAAAAATAAATTAGTATCATCATTGATTGAAATTACCAAAATATATTTACTAAAATTACTTTCAAATGCATTCGCAAATACACTAAATCACATGTACATTATACATCCACATAATTCATTAAAAAAATCAATTAATATTATAACATAAGGTTTTACATATCTATTTCTTTACAACAATGAATATAATACAACACTGAAATGATTTTACATGATCAATAATCAATCATCTTTAAAATAAAAATAGACTATGAATATACAGTAATAATTATGCAACAAGTTTTTTTTAATTGATGAAACTAGACCGAAAATAATAACTGTGATTAACCAATAATAAGAATAAAACTAATATAAAAACATATGTGTATCTCACGTGAAATTGTAACAGTAATCAACTATCATGAAACAAATCTCTGTTAAAGCATATGTAAAAATAAATGAATAGTAAAAATAAAGTTCCTAATGTGGCAGTAAAGTTTTGGTTTCTCCTTTTATTTTTAAGTAATTAATTTATTTATTTTAATTGTTGAAAGTTGAAACCAAAAACATCCTTCCCTACTATTTTTTTATTTTAATCAAGAGAACCAAATCGAATAAAAACGAAACTAGTAAAATAAAAAAACAACAAAAACAAACCAAGGAGGAGACCAAATGTGGAGTGAAAGTGAAAAGAGAGGAGGAGGGAAAACCCAGTGGGGCCGGAAGAGGAAGGGAGAGCGCCAGAATCACGTCGAACCTAAAGGATGCGAAGGCGAGATGTGGTCAGCGGAGAGGTGTAGCGACGTGGTGGGAGACTAGATCGCGATGGTGGAAGGTAGATCGTGGCGGTGAGAGGTCGTTCACAGAGGAGGATCGACAGCAAGGCCGAGAGAGGATGGCCAAAAGCGGATTTTTTCGCTTGAGGATCATGAGATGCGTGTCGCGAATGAGGATGGAGTCAACAAAAAAGGTTTGTTTCTTGCTCTGATACCACTTGGTGACGTGATCGTTTGCACAGTAGATTTTTTCTAAATGATTAGGACTTTAAAATTATGAATATTTTAAGAAGATTTCTTCTATATACGTTCTTAACGAATATTCTTTTTTACAAAAGAGGCCAATAACTCTTCATATCCCTCTGTCCAAAAACGTCTCCAAGATTTGCTCTCTCTATCGTTACTTGGTCTTCAATGACCATATCCCTACAGAGAGTAGGGATGATGTAGTTCTCTCTTAGAGAAACTCAACAACCATTTCACACTTTGTTCCTCTATGTAGGAGGATTGGTTGCTAAAGAGACTACACTAGTAAAGGAGAAGTTGACTGATTGCCATTCAGATCTAGTTACCGTTCAAAAATAGTGACAGACATTAGAACTTTGATTATAGCAAAGAAAAAGAGGTGACCTCCTTGTGTATGGGGGGAGAGGAGTGTGGTTAGTAAGAAGCAAATTATCATGCACAAGTGCCAATAATCGATTATCAAAGAAGGAAATAAATCATGCAGATAGCAACTTAAACATAATGAAAAATACAAGAACAAATGATTAAACTTAAGTCAAATAAACCATCTACAAAGTAAAATAACATAATCCAAATATTGATGGTGAGTTATAATCCAAATAGCTTAGATTAAATTGAGAAAAGTTTCAAGCCTTTTGAGCTTATTTGTTAAAGTAGTTGAACCAGAGAGGTGTTGAGGACTTTATTTACCAAACCAATTTTTTCATCAGGATTCCAAATATTACTTGTTTTTGTAAATCAAAAGAAGCGACGAAAAGTAAAAATGCACATAAGAAGAACAAAAATGCACCAGAGAGGTGTTGAGCTCTTCACTTTCTGCTACTCACATGACGATGAGATTGGATGAAGATAGCAATAGTAGGTGGCAAAGTCACATGGCGATGAGCCACAAGAGAGAGCATGAAAGAGACAAAGGAGGCAAAGGCGAGGAGCCACAGGAGGAAGTACAGAGACAAGGAGGGAGAAGGTGGACGCGAAGATGGAGAGACACGACGACAAGGAAGGAGGAGGTAGACGAGAGGTGGCGCATGGAGGACATGCAGGATAGAGCGTAGAGGAAAGAAAAGGAAGGGAAAAAGAGAGGAGGCAAGCTTGTCGTTAGAAATTTAAGGTCAAATTTAGCAAAGACATAATGATGATATCTACTTGCAATATTCTAGAAAGGTTTTTTAATAATGATTGTACCTCGTTATGTCCTCATTATGGATTTTTAACAAATTGCGACGACATGCCCATGTACCTCATTAATAATTGTACCTCGTTATGTCCTCGTTATGGTCAAATTTAAGGATTTTTAATGAGAATATTGAGATGACATGTCTTTGTTATTTGTCCACGTTAAAATCTTGCGAGGACTTGTCCTCGTTATGTCATCACGAATTGTCCTTGGAAAACATAAAATTTTTAATAATGGTGGATCAATAAAATAAATGATAATTAAAATAAAAAAAGAATATATGTACCTAAAGGTTTTATCTCTTTGATTACAACTAAGTGTAAATGTCTAGATATAAAATACAAAGAATGCAAATTGAAAAAAACACTAAAAAGAAAGTTCCTTTTGGATGATGAGATTGATGCACGACAATTTACAAAAACGAAAGCATGGTCGAACTCCTCAAAAACAACCAATCGGTGGAAGAAATTCACTTTATTGATGGACTTAGACTCTCTAGTAGAAACACTTAGACATTTGCTCTTATGAATTCTCCTTTGGCTCACAAATTCCAACTCCTAATTTCTCTCTTTATGTTCTCCTAAAAATCTCTCCAATTTTTGACTAATTTCCCTTACCTCCCTTAAAGGTTAAAGTCCTACCGTACATATAGAATCACAGGAGAGTAAAAAAAGGCAAGAAGTTCATAAATGAGAAGGCAAACCAATTGTAACAAATATTTCCAAAACTGATGTATAAAATACTAGCATCTCAGCGTTCTATGTAGAAGTTGTAGAACACATAATACTCTACATTCTGCAACGTCCATAAATGACGCACACCTTGCTACATTGTTTGCAATAATATTCCCCTCATTAATGGTGAATTAAGTGCAGTAACAGATAATTAAGGTTATGCACGATCTACGAGATTACATTAAAAGGAAATAATTTGAATTTAAAATTATTCCAAAAAAGAAAATGATTGACACAGATGACACAATTGTTAAGTATAAAACACTACATATCTCGGGTTCGAATCCTGGAACATGCATAAAAATTCACTTAAACCGATAACAAAAAAAAAAAACACTACATGTTCTGCATTTTATATAAAATGCGGAAAATACTATGTTTTACACCCTTAAGCTGAAAACTTATCAAATATGGTGCTAGATCAAAGATACTCAATTGGATCATTTAAATCAATCAAGACGACCTCAAAATAAGGAAGGTGGACTCATCCATGACCGTAGAAAGTCAACTCGAATCCAAAAAAAGGAAAGTTTAGCTGGAATCAAGAGAGAACAGATTGGCACTGTAAAACACATATCATTGGTCATTCAACGTAGAAGGCAGAGAATGTTGTGTTTTATGTAGAATGCATGAGACTGTGTTTTATAATCAGAATAAGTAAATGTGCCCTAGGAGAGTTCTAAGACAGAGAAAAAAGCCTCTATGATTGAATGCATTATGATATGGTGTAATGTAATAAAGGGATTAGGATAGTGCTCAAAATAGGGTATCTATTGTAGTGATAGAAGAATTAGATTATTCATTCAAATCAATAATGAAATAGGATAAGAATGCATGATCATGAATGTGTCAAACCTATAGATCAATAGTGTAACCTATATTATGTTGTTACTAATTGACACCATCACAACAAATATTCAGGTTTAAGACATTAATTCATCTAATTCCTATAGAGATAAAGTTAGTCAACTCAGGTAATAGTTCAAACTAAAAGATATCATAATTGAAAGTATGATATGATAGATCAAATTGAGAAGTACTTCCCACTTTGAACTTGTAAAGGATTGTTGAACTTAATAGTTAATTTAGTTATTTAAGTTGAGCCTTTTTATTGGACACATGAAAACTAAATTAATTTTTTTCATGTGAAACATGAAAGGAAAGCAAATATTAAATAAAATCTATTTGGTAGTCTAAAGTCTCCAAACAAGAGAAAGACTAAATTTTGGAGGGAATATTTGTGCGGAAAATTTGTAGACCATTTGTTCCTTTGTACGTCCATTATTTAATCCGCATTGTCTGAAAATATGTGTCTCATAAGGTTTATTACATTGAAATTCTAAAACAAATGTTCACAAGAGCATGAGAAAGAAATAGACGACTGCACATGCATGCCTAAGGGCAGACTTGAGCTTAGGCCTTAGACTTGGAGAATGTCTCGAGTTTTTTTTTTTTGTAGTAATTTATTTAGATCATAATTAATTAATACACTTAATTATTTTGAATTTGAATCTCTTAGACTTTGGAAAGTGTTTTGGATATTTTTTATTCTTTCTCTTGACTCTTCCCTCTATGTTCCGCTTTCCTTGAGATCTTCGATGACGGATGAGTTGATCAACGTTCATTGACGAACTCCGATGCATTTTCGACCACGTAAGATTATTTTTATCTTAGGTGGAAAGTGTATTAAACTCATCTTATTGGTGTGTGGAATACTATTTTCTCTAAAACAAGTTCTTAATTAAAAGGACGGTTAAATTTGATAAGTTTTTAACCTTATATTTTGTTCTTGAATTTTCTATTCTATGCATATATTTGTTGATATGGATTACTCTAAATCTTGATATGCATATCTCATTGATATGTTAATGTTGATTTTGATTGTTGCAATTATGCAAGACATATTTAAAATTTTTCCACAGGATAAAGTTTATGTAGGTGTTTACAACGTATTTCCTGTAGGTACATTAAATTTTAGATGTCAATATAATTTTAAAGGTCGAGATTAAATTCATATATTTCTCTCTTTCTCCTTTTTTTCGCCTCTCCTCCTCCCTTTCTCACCTCTTCACCCTCCTCCTCCTCTTCCTATCGTCTTCCCACCTTTCTCCTCACTGTCGTCGCCTCGCCACCCATCTCCTGTCGTCGTTGTTGCCTTTCTATCCTTTTCCTCCTCCAACGCGCTCCTCCTCCTTCATGTACCACGCTATGTTACTATCTCTGCATGTGTCACCATCTTCGCTTGCCCCTCCTTTTCCATGTAGCACGTTGTACTACCTCTTTCTCTTTGCCATCTTCCATCCTCCTACTCCTCCTTTAACCTCCCTTGTGTGCCGCACCACCTATCTCTTCTATCGCCATCGTCGTCGTCATCCCTCCTCGTCCCTAGACATGGAAAACGGGCCGGCCCGCCGTGGGCCGCGGGCCGTGCCGGGCCAGACCGGTCGGCCCGCTGGATAGGCCCAGTCCGGCCCGCGCACAGGGCGGGAAATGGCCGCCGGCCCGTGGGCCTGGGCCCAGGGTCTGTTGCGCCCAGCCCGGGCCCGGCCGGGCCGGCCCGACCTGGCCCGATTTCCATGTCTACTCGTCCCCCGCCTTCTTATCTACGCCATATCCTGTGTCGCCTACTCATCATGAAGTTCCTCCTTTTCCTCTTCCTTCTATTGTCGTCGTCAACCATCGACGGCTCTAATTGACGTTCCACTCCTCTTCTTCCGCCGTAGTGTGAGAAATGAAAGATGGGAGCAATCCATTGACTTGATAACTTAAGTGATCACAATCGTTGGTTCAATGTAATAGTTGAGAATGCTCCAACTTAAGTTGTTTACAGGAATTTATCTTGTAAGCACCTACACAAAAACCAAATTGTTTTTTTCAACAGGGAATACCATATGATAAACTGCAATGTGAAATTCCATGCTTTGGAACAAGTACTTCTGCATCATTTGTAAGAACAGTAAGCGCCTTTGATCACAGATAAAATCAATAATATTGCAACGTCGTAAATAATACAACGTGATCACTCGGTGAACGAATCAAAATGAAAACTATAATTCTGTGAATTCAAAATTCGATGAGAAACTTCAAAAGCGAGCCTGATGAAACACGTCCCACCAGCCCAAAAGATCTGAAAAACTGAGTCGGTAGGCAAATGAAGATATTACTAGCATCCTAGATTAGTTATTACTCTTGGTCTTCTCTTTTATAAATATACATTATTACTCTAAAGTGGTAACGGATGTCAAGTACTTGGCTTTAAAAATCTTCAGAGAATGTTTAATAACGCAGATGAAGCAAATCAGGAAGCAATCTATATCTGAGCATATAAGTTATGTTTTCTTTAAGAAAGAGAGCGGAAGAACCACTACAAGAAAATCTACATTTAGCGAGGACAATATTCCTCGTCAAGTTCTCGTTAATTCCTCGTAAAATCCTCGTTACATAGTTTAACGAGGACGTCGCGAGGAATAATTATCCTCGTAGCTATGTAACTCGTTAAATCAATACTGCGAAGAAATATCCTCGCGATGTGCTCGTGTAAATTTAACGAGGAAATTACGAGAAAATATTTCCTCGTAATGTCCTCGTTATATCCTAGTAACTCTTCGGTAAATGCTCGCTAAATATAATGAGATTGTATCGTCATTCCAGTTTTAGCGACGAAATTGCGAGTATATAGCGAGGACATTCCCTCGCAAATTGCTCGCTAAATATCGTTATTTTTGCGATCATATAGCGAGGAAATGACCTCACTAATACTGGACAGTTAAAAAAAATAATACAATACATTATAGAATTGACATTCAAATACCTAGTAAAATGACATTCAAATACATTTATCAGTACATTATTCGTACACATATACAGATTTCATAAAAAAAAAATCATTCGATTATACATCATAAGATTTTACACATTCAAAGTTTTTACAAAAAAGTAGCTAATACAACACTGAAATATCTTAATACAAGTCGATAAATATAATACAAGGCAAAACA
>JAMKQA010019825.1:0-12566 GCA_024699735.1 Posidonia australis
GTCTTTTTATAGGTATCCAAAGAGAGGTTACTCAAGAGAAACAAAGGGTCTTGCAAACGAAAAGCCTCGAATATTCGTTGGCACATTCGTTTGCAAGATTAACAGCCCAGAAGATGGAAGGTCAGCAGCCGCAGCTGGGCGCCTGATTGGTGCGCCACCTTGGTGCGTCCACCCAGCTCACAAAATTCTAGACTCTGGCTTGCTAATGGGTTTGGGGCTCGGTTCAAGGACTGATCACATCCAAAGCAATATAAGGATACTCATCTCTGGGTTACCTCAAAATCGGGGTGTCTACAAATGGGCTCTGTGATCTTTTTTCACAGACGTAGAGTTCCAAAAGAGGTCTACGATTGGGAAGTCAAACCGTGGAAAGCAAGAAATTCGTTCTATGAGTTGATCAAGAAGCTACAACGATCTTCGAGCTGAGTTGGTAAGGATATTTTTATATTAATTTACTTATTTCCTACTACAACATCTACTATTCATATGTTTCAATGAATGATTCAAATGGAAAGTTTTTAGTACCTATTAAATTCTTTGGTATCTTTTTAGGTACCATAGACATAGTCTAAATTTAATGATGGTGAACCTCCCTGTATAATTAACATCTTAATTTTCAGTCTCTAACCACTGAACTAAGATACTCTCCTTTCATCAAGTTTTTTGGAATTTATTAGTAGCAATATTTGATGTTTAAAATTGGTTTGCCATAGAGAAGCTCTCAGAAAAGCTGAAACCGGAGTCTGGGACAATGAACTTCTCTTCTGACACTTTTGCTGGTTTCCTAGGATCAATTTGGAGAGAGCTTGAGAATCACTCTCAAATGCACCTTGAGATAAGTGATTCGCATGTTCTAATCAAAGTAACTTGTGATTGGTTCATTGACAGATTTGTAGATAGGAAGTCCGTTTTGATCCAACCTATATCAACAACTCAAAATCCAATTTACTTCTTTTTCACAATCTGCCATATATATCAGCATTGTTGCAGCAGACTTATACATCCGTCTAACCTCTTTTATACATGCCTTGAAATAAGGTGAAAGTGTCTTTCTGTCATTATTTATGGTATATGCTTTCATTCCTTCTCTTCTATTCAAGAACTTATTTATCATATAAGTTTGAAATGACTGCAGAAATCTTTATCTAGATTTCTCCAACAAAGTTCAAGTTAGGCTTCCAGAACCTTTTCTTCCAAGGTAATTTGATCTTTGTGATATTTTTTCATAATGATGGCTGGTAAGTCTTCAAATAGAAGTAATTTAACTCAATTTTATCTGCTCCCATACTTCTAGAGCAACTTTCTGATAGAATAGTTTCTTGATGGTCTGAAGAACAATGTTTTGGTGTCTCATTACAAGAATTTAACCTTTTGAATTTTTTCGTCTAATGATGCTTCTAAATTCATCACTAGTCTTTTTAGACGTCTTCTTACAGTTAGCTTTCTTTTTTCTTTCTAATTTTGCTGCTATATTGATCACTTTATTGTAATAAAATCTATTTTATTTTTGAACTTCTATGTTTCTTTTAATCTCCATGCAACTTAAGAATGCGTCCTGCAAGTTTATAATAGTAAGACTTTTGCTAGCATACAGCTAGAGAGGAAATCGTCCAACTTATGAATGCGTCCTGCAAGTTTATGTAAATGTCTGTTTCCCATTCTTTATGTAAAACATGTCCGACCGTCTGAAAACGACCCTAACTAGATGGTCCTCCTTTTACCAGGTCATTGCCAATTTAATATGGTATTGTTATTTTCCAAGAAAAAGACACCCACTGTCCATTGACGATGATACCTTGATGTCGTGATCCAAGAATCAGTCCATTTTAGAAGCTAGTGAGAAAATTCCATGTCCCTCCCTTCCATGTGAAGTCTAGGTTGATGTCATCCACCATTTCATCATCTACACACTCTCATCAGATCGTTTATTACTCGTCTATATAATCCTAGTGAATTTATCATTGTCCACTTCACATCACTCCACACCATCCTCATCTTTCCTCTCCTAATGGAAGTAGAGTACGCAGTCCATCGAGAGAAGCATGAAGCCAACCTCATGTTCAACAGGAGCCAGTCCTTAAGGAGAGATCTCAAATCCACGGCATTCATCATCCTCATCAGCTTCACCCTCTACCACACCTGTGTTTTCCTTTATTCACCTCTCTTCGCCCATGTCATCAGTTGCACAAATAGGGATGTCATGTTCCTCTTCTGCAATGCCATACTCATCATTCTTGCGAGGGACTCCTGCTTCACTCCATCTATGTCGCAAAACGATGCCTATCAAGAGCCGGAGTTCCCTCCAGAGTGCAACGGAATTGCTGTTGTTGGTGGTGATGGTGAGAGAACAATTCAAGGGGACGGAGTTGCTGTTGGAGATTACAAGGCTGGGTGTTGGGAGGTGGTGGTTGCAGTGGAAGAGAGGGAGGAAGAAGATGAGGAAGAATTCAAGGAGAAGGAGGAGATGGAAGATGTGGAGGAATTGAATAGGAAATGCGAGGAGTTCATAATGAGAATGAAGAGACATAGGAGATTGGAATCTCAACAATTGGTTGTTGTCTGATGAGATCAATATTGTCCATGTACAGCGGTAGTGTCTTCTTATTTTCTGTTGCTTCATCCTTCCCCTTCTGTTGGGTGTTGTAATGCTTTCTTACAATCGAGACAGATAATGATCATTGTGAAATACGTAACAATGATTGTAGTGAGTTCCAGACTTTATCAATATGAAATGTCATGGTTGGATGATTTCTTTCCCATATATTCATGTCAGATGGAAAATAAGGTAATATGAAACAAACCGACTGAAAAACGACCTAGAAAGTCAAACAAAAATGTACACATACATATTTGGCACATCAACAGGATCAATAATCTGCGTCTTGAAAGGGTTAGCTAAGGTGGATAAAGTCAAGGCTACCGACAGAGTGGGGGAGAATGGGGACGGGAGGAGGGGCCATGTTTCACGATACTCGCAGCTGGTTGTTCATAAGAAAGGGCTTGACTAGCAGCAACGGTATCGCAGCTGCTCATTCGCATTACCTAAAACATGGGGGAAAAAAAATGAGCTTGTTTGTGGAATTGAAAGGAATATTTGCTTCCATGTAGTAGGGAAAAAATTGCACTTCAGTTGTCTCCTCTGAGGTTCGACTTTGTTTATCTAGCGGTTTATTGCTAATGTTTTAATCCAACAATCATACCAGCATTTTCAAGTAGTCTTGTACATCTTGGAAGTCATTTTCTTTTCCAGACATGATCTAATTTCTTAGCGTCAAAATGTTTAATCTTCTTTATATGGTAGGTGCATAAGAAGTTCATGATGTTTCATAACCTAATTGCAAAAGATTGATCCAACAAGATACAATGAAAAAGCTACTATAAAAAGAGTATATCAAGAAACAAAAGTTAGGATCTAAACACTTTTAGATATTACATCAGTCTCATACATCAATCGTCGCACTTTTACACTTTCACTTCAAATATTCTACTTAAGATTCAAACATTCGGCAATGCTTATGCAGCATTTCAACAATCTCGTCAGTATACATATCAACCTTGTAAGTTTCCTACATCAAGGACTTATTAGTTTCAAAATTTTTGACTTTTGCAAAGACTATATGTTAAGAAATAACCTGGGCCATTACCTTAAAACATGATAATGGCTTTATTTTCCCCAAGTAGATAGCATATTCAGTCATTCAACTGGCAGCCTTGGAACAAACAGAATTGAGTATAGGAAGAAAAAAATTCACATAAATGGTATAACATACAAAGACAATTGTACATTCCCTGGAAAATCTTAGATAAGCAAACATTCTATTCCTTAAGGAAGTCTTAAGCAACCTGTGTCTCATGGAATCTCTTGTTTTAGCAAGCAAAAACTGGAAAAAAATATTTCACTTAAAAATAATAGAAATGGAGTTTCACAAAAATCATGTCCAAAAATCACGTCCAAACCATCAGAGATATCCTCCCTGAAAAAAAATCTAAATCATGGAGAACAGATCCAGATTCCAGAGGGAGGCAAGGAGCGGGTCTACCACGGCTTAGACCGACGTGGTGGCGTGGATGAACGGTGGCGGCATGGAGGAAGAGGCGAGATCGACGACGATGTGGAGGAAGAGGCGAGATCGGCGGCCGTGTTGAGGAGTCGATCTGAGCTTCGACCAGAGTGGATGAATAGTGGCGTGGATGAACGGTGGCAGCATGGAGGAAGAGGCGAGATCGACGGCGATGTGGAGGAAGAGGCGAGATCGGCGGCCGTGTTGAGGAGTCGATCTGAGCTTCGACCAGAGTGGATGAATAGTGGCGGCGACACAACGTGGAGGAGAAGGCGATCCGTCTGGAGACTGCAGGTGAGACCGACGGTGGCGTTGGAGAGAACCAGAGAAGGGCAGCAAGCGACGGTCGCGAGTGGGGAAGAAATAAGGGCTACTTATATATATTTATATTTTTTAAATATTTAATAACTAATATATATATTTACATATATAATCTATATTAGTATATTATATTCGATTCGGTTAAACTGCTCTTAAAATCACAAACTGAATCATATGGTTTAGTTTAGAGATATTTCAAATCAAACTAAACTATTAAATTTAAAAAACTGAACCGAACCGCTAAAAATGGTTCTATTCGGTTTAGTTTATCGATTTAGATGTCTACCCCTTGACAATACTATATAGACCTGTCTTCTATTATCAATGTATTCCCGATGGATTTTCCACAAAAAAGGGACCCTCCACTACACAAGCCTCGAAGGCATCTGTTCAAAGAAGAAATCTGATCATAAGGTTGCAGTCTAGTGTTTATGTTGTTGTTAAAGATGTGCATAAGTCTAATTTGACCTGAAAATCGAACTAATTTGACTCATGTAGGTTGAGTTAGGTCAGATTTTTTGTATCGTAAATTAGATATAGGTTAAAAAATTACAAATTCAAACTTTTTAGATTAAGTATGAATTCTTAGGACAAGTTACCCAACCTGATTTGAAACCTCAAGATATATATAAATAATTATTTATATTTATAAATACATATGTATATAATTATTTATTTATAAAATCTTAATATCTTCTTTTCCAAACATCGTCTCTTGTTTTTTTTCATGTAATCTTCTTTTGTTCATTTGTCGTTCACTTTATTTTAACATCTTTTGATATCTTTTGTCTCCATCTTTTAATCTTATCTCTTCCTCTTCCCATTACATGTTGACATCTTTTCTTCTCATCTTATTTTTCTTGACATCTTTCCTCCATGTCTTATCAAGTAAAAACAAAAAAAATCATATTATTCATCATTTTGTCATGAATTATTTATAAATTTCAAAGTAATAATTTATATTATTCATGAAATATTAATAGATTACGTTTGTCTACAACATAATCAAATTATTCACCAATTTATGTTTATTATTAATATTGTATATTTTTATATAACATATTATAAATGTAATCTTTAATTCTTAATAAATACACATAAAATTAAAAAACCAACCCGATCCAAAATTTTCAGATAGAGTTAAATTGAATTAGTTCTAGACTTAAATTAGATCGGTACTTTTCCGATCCAAGTACACCACTAATTGTTGCACTTCCATTTGATTTAATTCTCATAAATCACATTGCATCTGATACTTTTCACAATCTCAAAACATCATTTAAAGAATCTGTGAGAATGACAATAACTAACGAAGATTCTGTAAGAATAACATTCCTTTTAAATGTTTCGAGATTACAAGAGCTTGACAAGTTTGTTGTACAAAAATCAGTAACACGTGATTAATCTCAACGAAAAACATATTAGCCGAGTTGACAAATCACAATGTATGCCAATCCATTTCATTGAAGGTGACGAAACAAATTTCAAAAAAAGAAAGAAACCTAGCAGAATCCCCAACCGGACAGAAAAAGAAAACCAAATTATATACAGAACATCCCACCTAAAGAAACATAAGATGACCTGATCAGACATAAAAAATTGTGCCTTCTTTGGTGTAAATAGAACTCTAACTGCAAGCCTGCCACGAGACAATGTACAGCAATCATGGCACGTTAGTGGTTTTCCTTCTAATGAGCTGCTGGTAGTAGTTTTTCTTTTAATCGAGAAATCAGCTTGAATTTCTCCTCTGACTCGACCTGTTGTCGAATGTCAGCTCTTGATGCACGGTCTGGATGGAACCTCAGCAAAGCTTTTTTGTATGCAGCATTAACCTGCCATGATGTAAGGTCAATACGAAGAGAATGAAAAAATTTGTTAACCAGATCAGAAAAGCCTTTGTGAAAAAGCATTAAGAGGATACTAAATACTTCATCATTAAAGAGCTAACAAACTTCTACAATAATAATCATTGTTTATTGTCCAACAAAGTAAAATAAAATAAACCATGTACCGACTAAGTGATGTCGGCATCATGCATCTGAAATGCAGCACATGCCTCTGAAATGCAGCACACTACGACAACTGAAAATGCAACTCAAATGACCATGCAAAATCTATCTGTGGATTCTAAAACTAATATTTGAGATTTTCAAATATAATTGGGAATTAAAAAAAATACAGGTAATAGGGAGGAACACCAAATGCTATAATTACTGGCAAATAAATGGCTACTGTGCAATAGAAAATCAACAATCAGCACTGGTTCATTTACTCGGGAAAAATGAATATTGCAGATATATTACCTCATGTGTCAAGGGAAACCGCCCCCCATCAACAGAGATGCCTAAAGCTCGGAGAAGGGAAGCCATGTCCCTGTAAATTATTTCCATTTTGTCAAGTTCCTTTCTAACTTCAGCCCGGAATTTCTCTTTCAAATTTGTAGTTTCCTCGTCCTGAAATCCAGAACAGCATTAAGTAGAAGAACAAAGTTCCGACTAAGAAACAGAGAAACAAGGAAAGAGAACTCGCAAGGAAATTCTAATATTTGTTGTTTAAAAGAGAAGCAAAAGACAAATTCTAACCTTCTTTTGTGATTCCCTCACTTCTTCCAGACGTTGCTTTTGCCTTTTCTCCATGTCCAGCAAACGCATGGATGCAGCTTTCCTGCGCCTACGCATCCGCCGGGCTTCTTCTGCCTAGAAGCGCAATAACACACATGAGTCAAGAAACCGTGCCTATGATGAATGTCATGCTTTAAATAGCTGTTTTGTCCATATCTACATTGGATACATCATTATTTACTAAAGCTTTTCTTCTGTTCCATAGAGACTGTTACAAGTTCCATGAATTTTTAAGGATCTAAGACACTAATTGCAGAGTTGTCAAGATGATGCCTAGGCAACAAGCCTCCAAAATGCCCAATTTGAGAGGCATGTGTTGAGGCAAGCCTGATTGAAGCAAAGCAATGAGTTATAAATATACTGAAAATATATAATGTATGAAAACATAGAGCAAGATGAATGATAATATCAAATAACTAATCCCATAGACCCATACCACCCTCAACTACAAGTATCGAGTAAATTGTAATGTCCATACTTCAAAAATAGACTTCATGTGAGTTATTAAACATAATTGCTACAATATGTTCGTAATAATATGATGAACAACAATGATTAAAATGAGGTAACTGTGAACCACTGAATAATTACTGAATTTGTTATGCATACATTTGAAGGAGAGGGCAAAGCAATGACTAAAGCTCAGAATGAGTAGCTAAATAAAGGAAGATGAAAACTAAAGAAAAGCGATTAAATTTAAAAAAGGTGTGAATCATGGTTAGGCTGTTGGACAAAGGGAAAAAGAGTGAAGTAAATGAAGGTTAAAATGCTCCTTTCCGATCAGGCATCATTCAAACTGAGATGAACTAGTGACTAAGACAATTTCCTTGTTGAACTAGAGTGAGGCAGTACACACCGAGGTGACAATCTTTGCCTGATCCAAGAGACTGAGGAAACAAGATGAGCCACGTCGATAACACTAACAGTCACCTTTCAAAGCTACGAGACAAAGTTATAATTAATTATATGATCAGTGAACTTTTTATGGCGATCAATCAGCCTAAACGAACCAATAGTGAGCCTAGTAACCAACCAAGTACTGATCCAATTAATTGGTGAACCAATTTCTAAAACACAGTGTCCTTTGAATTATGTCTACCGTGCTTCCATTATTCTTGAAACCTTTTTACTACGAGCATAGAATCAAACGTCGGTTTCGTGTCGGACTTCGATCCAATAAAAATAAAAAACGTATCAGACATCGGTGGAAATGTCGATGGAAACGCGATAAATTTACGGAAGTCCATGGAAATGGTAAAAAAACTTTGAATTTTGATTTGAAACTCTTGGATAAGCTAAAGTAAGTAATAATCTACATCTTAGACTATTTAGATCAACTTCCTCAATATATATCATATGAAAATACAGTAGATAGACTTAATAAAAATATCCCGAAGTATAAATAATACATAAAAATGCTTAATAAATGTTTAAAAACAAAATAGAATGTTATATATTAAAAAAAAAAACTTAATAATAATAATATTCACATGCATATCTTAAACAGAATGTCATATATTAAAAAAAAATTTAATAATAATAATATTCACATGTCATATATTAAATAGAATACAATATAATCTATTTTACCAAATTTAATAATAATATTATCATGACATATATCTTATGTGATGACTGGACACATGATAATGAATAATAATAACCCAAAAAACTTAATAATTAATAACATAACATAACATAATATTTTTTTAACATAACATAAGTTAATAATTATTATTAAAACCTATTTTACAAGAAAGAACAAAAAAGAGAATGCCATATATTAAAAAAAAATAAAAATTAATAATAATAATATTCACATGCCATATATTAAATAGAATGCAATATAATCCATTTTACTAAATTTAATAATAATATTATCATGACATATATGATATATCTCATGTGATGACTGGACACATGATAATGAATAATAATAATCCAAAAAACTTAATAATTAAAAACATAACATAACATAATATTTTTTTAACATAACATGACTTAATAACATAACGTAAGTTAATAACTATTATTAAAACCTATTTTACAAGAAAGGACAAAAAAAAGAGAATGTCATATATTAACAAAAACAAAACTTAATAATAATAATATTCACATGCATATCTTAAGCAGAATTTAATATAATCAATTTTATTAAATTTAATAATAATATTATCATGACATATATCTCATGTGATCACTGGACACATGATAATGAATAATAATAACCTAAAAAATTACATGATAAGTATGATAATGAATAATAAAGTCACAAGGCCTATTATCTCAAATCTGTACTCGTCTTTACCCCAAAAAAAAAAAAACACTTGGTTGCGGGCAAAATCGTCGAGATGCATGGAGATCGACGAGATCGGGCGAGATCGGCGAAGACACCTGGTTGCGGGCGTGCGGCAGATGTAGCGAGATCGACGGGGCGGATGACGTAGGAGGGCGAATCGACGTAAGAGGGGGGACGATGTAGGAGGGCAGACCGCGTAGGAGGGGGAGACGACGTTGGACGGCGAACGTGGACGACGCTGGACAGTGAAGAAGGACGACGCAGGACGTGACGGCGAAGGCGTACGAGGCAGGCAACGGCAGATGGCTTCAGCGTCGGCTGGACGATTGCCGGAGAGAAGATGGGAGAACCGACGAAGGTGGTGCGATGTTTTTAAAGTCATGTCGTTCGTGTCGGCTTGTAGCGAAGATGTGTCGGTCGCCACGTGAAATTGAACGACAAAAAACACCAAACCTTCACCGACATACAGGGATGTTACGACACGGCTCGAAATATCGTCAGACAAGAGGTAAGTCGCGACATACCTAGTATGTCGTTTCCCTCCCTTTAGCCACCGATACGTGTCGACGATATTTCGCCGACACGCACCAACTTTTGATTCTATGACTACGAGGCATTCTAAGCAACCCTGCTCCTATAGTTATACCATTATCCATGATAACCACACATTCAAGTGAAAGATTTACCATATCGATAATATCATTTCTTTTCTATATATGGTAACAAAAACATTAACAACATAATTGGTTTTTGTTGGCATCCCAATAGGTAGCATCAGTATAAATTAAGTAATCACAATTTTTTGGCCATACTTGGCTATCCATTAAGGTCACTAGCAAGCATGCTTCATGGTATCATGTAAAAATATTAACATGAAGCCTCAATCATAAGTAGCAAGTAGCAATGTTTTAAAAAACGGAAATTGACCTCTACATGGATTGAGTCTGTAAATTTTTTTGAAAAAACACGAGTTTAAACAAGGGTTTAACAAAAAAAGGGTCAAAAAAAAAAAATGTAACATGCATTATACATATAACAAACAACATTCAACAAATTATCACAATATAAGGAACTATTATTCAAAGACAAGTAATTTAATTCAAAAAACATAACTTGAATGTCTGTACTTATGATTCAACCATGAGTGTTAATTATCATTTAACCATGACACTTCAAAAACATAAATTAAATAACTAAGTAAGTAACAAACATAAGTAAACTAATAAGTACATAGATAATCAAATTACGTCAATAACAGGAACTTATTAACATTATATTAAAAAATGGTTGTTTTTACTTTTAAAAGGGTGTCATGAAAAAAATGTTTAAACAGAGTTTAAATGGCTGTTTTTCCATTTTTTGGAACTGTTGAATGTGTCTTGAATTATTGTATTATGTACCTAAGGGTATTTTGGTCATTTACACCATTGGTTGTCTAAGCTATATATAAGCTTGAACCTAGGACACACAAACTCAGTCCCTAGTTGTATCCCATTTGAACTAGAAACAAGTAGCCACCAAGCCTCCATCCCGTGGACGTACCCAAGTTGGGGAACCACGTAAATCATTGAGTTTTGTGTGATCTCTCCCTCTCTTCTCTTCTCATGATGCTTAACAAGTGGTATCAAGAGCCAAGTTGTTGATCCATGCATTGAGGAAGGTTGTATGCGTGAGAAAGAAGTTTTTTTTTTTTGCTGCTGGCACGCGAGTGGAAGAGAAGATCCGTTCGTTCAGTGCGTCCGCGCATCCTGTGCGCGTTTCAGGAATCCGTTTGCTCGTATGTGTGTGCGTCTGTCGCTGGCCGGGAGTTCGTGATCCGTCCTGTGCGTGTCTTTGGTGTGTGTGGTTGCAGCCTGTGCGTCCATGCGTCCGTCAGGGTCCAAGCAGCAGTCGTCGACGCGTCCAGCCTGCTCACCGTTCATCTGTCCGTGCGTAGGGCATCCGTCCGTTTGGGGAGCTAGGGCAGCTGTGCGGGATTTGTGCAGAGGTTGTCGATTGCTGGATTTGTGCAGGGGTTGGTGAAGCTAGGACTATCAACAGTGCGTGGGTGTTCCTGTTCCAGGAGTGTTCCGTGCGTGGCAGTTCGTCCCAGATTGTCTGCTTGAGAATTCCTTGAAGCCGCATTTGTTACTTCAGCATTTGTGCATAGTGTTGCTGGAATTGTTATACAGATTGCGTGCAGAATTTTTTGTTCAGTTTGGGACAGCAGTTGGGGCTACTTTGTTGTACGGATTTTTTTTTTTAGCAAATTCTTTTGTAGTTTGATTGCAGTCTTGTGGCCAGATAGCTGTTAGTTTGCTTTCAGAGATTTAAGATGGCAACACCAGCTTTGAAGGTAGAAAAGTTCAATGGTAAAAATAATTTTAACTTGTGGCAGATTAAAATGAGGGCCTTATTGAAACAACAAGGCATTTAGGCTCCTCTCAACAAGGAGTCAACATTGGATAGAAAATCTACGGAATATGAACAACAAGAGGAGAAAGCACACTCGACTATTTTGCTATGCTTGTCAGATGAAGTGATTATTGAGGTTACTGATGAATCAACCGCATCTGGCCTTTGGAATAAATTAGAGTCACTCTATATGACAAAGTCCCTTACCAACAAATTGCTTTTGAAGCAAAGATTATTTTCTCTAAGAATGAAGGAAGGAACACCTTTAAAACAACATTTGGACCAGCTCAACACTATTCTCATGGAGTTGAGAAATATTGGTGTTACTGTGGAGGATGAAGATGTAGCCCTCATCTTGTTGGTCTCACTTCCGCTCTCCTATGAGAACTTTGTGCAGTCTTTTGTGGTTGGTAGAGATACAATCATATTGGAGGAAGTGAGATCAAGTTTGCATTCAAGAGAATTGAGGCATATGGCCGCACATGGGAGCAATGATGTTGGAGGATCTGGTCTATCTGCACACCATGCAGACTCTAGGGGACGTCAACATAAAGGTAACAGCAACAAGCATAGAGGAAGAAGCAAATCAAGAGGGAGATACTCTAAGGACACTTGCAACTATTACAAGGAGAAAGGACATTAGAAAGCAAACTGTCCAAAGCTGAAATCTAAGGGAAATGCAGCCGTTGCAGAAAAGAAGGATTCAACTTCTGATTGTGATTTCTCTCTGACTGTTTCATGCAGTGCTTACTCAGAACAAAGCTGGATTTTAGATTCTGGTGCATCACACCACATGACTCCCAACAGGGAGTATTTCCACACGTATGAGAAGGTTGATAGTGGACAGGTGACTTTGGCAAATGATGATGT
>JAMKQA010019870.1:0-10951 GCA_024699735.1 Posidonia australis
GATAGGCGTTACCATTATCAGTAGTGATGGTTGCATTTCCTGTGTGAGTGATTGGTAGCTGAGCACCGTTTCCCACAGCCAAAGCATCAGTCCCTGCAGATGGAGCACTCATAGACAAATTTGCTAAATCATTAGTCACATGGTGTGTGGCTCTTAAATCTGGGTACCACATTGCCCTGTCAGGGATTGTTTCTCCCTTGTAAGCAAAGTTAACATTGGGAGTAACTACAGCATGATTGCGAGTTGGTGCAAAGTTTTCCATATCTAGGCGTTTAAAACAGTTGATGGCAGAATGTCCAAGTTTGCTGCAAATCTGACATTGAACTTTAGTATTGTCGGTATTACGATTACCTCTACCTCCTACAGATTGATTTCTTCCATGCCCTCCTTGTGGATTGTTGTTTCTATTGTTATTCATAACCAAATTGGCAACAGGAGAAGAATTGAGGTACGTATTGATGCGTACCTCTTGATTTAAAAGCATGCTTTGCAAGTTGGGCAGAGAAATGACAGATGGTTGAGTGGTAATACTTGTAACAAATGCTTCATATTCTTGTCCCAATCCTCCCAAAATGTATAGAGAAATCTCCTCATCACAAAGAGGAGATCCAGACACAGCTAAATTGTCAGCAAGGGTGGTGGCATGAGAAATGTAATCTGTTATAGACAGATTTCCTTTTTTCATAGTCTGTAGCTCAAATTTGATCTGTAGTAGATGAACTTGAGATTTGGATGCGTACATCTGCTCCAAAATTTTCCAGATGCCAGCAGAGGTCGTTTAATTTGCCACCTGAGAGAATACTGATGGAGTCAGTGAAGAGAATAACCAGCTTACCAGTTGCTGATCTTGCCTTCTTCACGTCGCAACAGTAGTTGCTGATGATCCACTATCTGAAGGGAGAATTCCTTCCTCAGGACATGGAAAGCTCCTATCGACATATCCCATAACTAGAACAAGATTATGAACATTAATAGATGTAGGAGTTGAGAAAGTTGATAAAACAGATGTAGGAGATGGTGAGGAGAAGTTTGAGGCTGTCGACATGGCTGTGGAGAGAGGTACCAAGCTCTGATACCAAGTTAGAAAATAAGAAGCCTGAAAGAATGAAGAGGATGAGGAAGCAGTGGAGCACTGAAAAACCAGAGAATGAGAGTACTTTTCTTCATTGATTACATAAGAAAGGATACATCAATATATATAGATACTACATGAGCCTCTAGAATCTTCTCTAGAAGGATAGAGTAATGGCCTGTAACAACCTGTCAACATTAACCATAACAATATCAGACGTGGTTGTTACAACAACAGATAAAAAGGTCGTTTACAGTACATGGTTGTTACAACATTACAGCAAGCATATACAAACACTTCTAACTACTCATGCTGCCCCTTCAACCGGCAACTACAACATAGGTTAAGATAAGTACATGTAGGGATGTACATGGTTTTATTTGGTTTAATTCTAATAAGAATCATGAATTAAATCATATCTATCGGTTTTGACCACATTAGAATCGAACCAAATTGAATCAAATCAAGTACTTGGTAACAAATCTAATCAAATCCTATATGTTAGTTCAATTTAAATATCTATCAAAATATGATTTAATAATATTATTAAAAAAATAATTAATGAGAGTTACAATTAAGATTATCGTTTACAACCATAAAGGTTAAATATTATGCATGTTGCTTCTAGTTTTATAAACTTATAATTCAATCAAGATTATCTCAATTTGTAATTAGTCTATGTTGTGAATGCCATCATTCTAATCTGACATAAACTTATAATCCCCAAGGCTTTTCCAATTGTTGTGACTGTCAAATAAGTGTTACTTTATCCTAAGGTTGTTAAAGCACTACCTCTCCAATCCTATAGTGATATGTTTAGTAAAAATTTCATTACATGTTGAATAAAGCATCAACGACTCTGAACCAAAATATGCTAAGGCAACGCTAAAGCATCTGCTATTCTAGCCTCTCATGACCATTCTATTTCTCAAGGAAGTAATGTACATAATAGTTAGGTTGAGGCAAAGAGGAATTTGACTTTAGTCATTCTGGTGATGTTGTTTTGACAATTAGTAGTGGGGAAACATTATTTGTTATTCATCAAGACATCTCTCAAGAGGATCTTGGGTACTCTTTAAATATCAACTTGCAGAGTGCGCAAGAGTCTTAAACTACAAAGCGGCGGCGATTCTCAATTCTCTGTCACTCCATTTGGGAAATGGATTGGGAAGTTAGGGACTTAGGATTTTGAGGATTGGAATGAAAAATAATTTTATATTACTTTAAATAAAAATGAATGGTAGAGATTTAATCTCATTTAATCAATAATAGATGAACGGTGGAAATGTGTGTGTGTATGTGTATATATATGGTTTGGTTCGATTAATCATACCCAAACTCAATAACTGAATCATTAAAAATGATTTTAAAATTTGAGAACCTAATCGAACTAATAAACAAATATAAACCAAGTTAAACCATAAAAAATGATTCAGTTTAGTTAACCGATTCTGATCAAACTATGTGCACCCTTAAGTACAAGCATGAATATATGAATAATCAAAATTGACTTCAAAAGTAATTGCATAAATGATCAAACAAGACCGACGTAAAATAAACTACAAATTTCCCACTTTGTAGTCTATCTATATGCTTTGGTTTCTTACTTGATCAATAGTTGATTATGTGAAAATTGTGTCTTATAAATCTCATTGGGTTGGTCCAATCTTTCTCTTAATAGATTAAGTGAGTGTTTAAAATAGCTTATGGGAGGAATTAGTTTTTGAAAGTAACTAGTTTTTGGTATGGATTACATAAGTTAGTTTTTGAAGTAGATGGTAGAAGTTCGTTTGATAAAATAGCATCTTCACGTGGATTCTAGATTTAGTATTGGTGTCAAAACATTCAAGTACTCATAAGTTATTATTGGTATTTGTAATATCATCAAATATATAAGGACATTGTTGATATTTTAATGAAATTTTATCTAATTTCTAACAGAAATTGCTTTTATCTTACTTTTCAAAAATAATATAGGTTAATATTCTAGAATTCACTTACTTTTGATAGGAAGCGGTTGTTGTAAGGTAAGGTGTATTTGAAGTTGTTTATTGCTTGTCCCATTTACTCTTAGAATCTAAATACCTAAAAGCTATTCAACATTTATCCCAAACACACCCTAAGGCGATAATATCACTTATTCTTTATAGGATGCTCTATTTGACTTGTCAACATTGGAATATAAATTGCTTAAATGTTTTGTAATAATCTCAAATTATGTCCTCGACAATAGTAGAATTGTCACACAGGGCCTAATACTAATAGTATCGCTGGTCCTTGTTCATGTGGTGGCAGCTGATGATGTGCTGTAGCGGGGGTCGCTCTCGTGGTTCGCACCAAAGCAAACTTGGATTGGGATCAGGTTCCACGTTGGCAACCGCACGCGTTTCCAAAATTATTTTAAAAAAAACTTTCAATAAAATTTTAAAAAAAAAGGAAAACAAAATTCAAACCATTATTAATAAAAAAAGGTCCAAACCCCATCCCATGGGCCATATTCCCATCCCTCCCGTTCTTCTCTCCTCTTCCGACAAAGTACCATCAGCTGCGATATTATCTTCTTCTTCCTCCTTCCCCTTCTTCTTCTCCATTCATCAGAACAAGCAGAAAATCCCCAAACCCTTTCATTTTGGTAGTAGCATTTCAGAAATGGCGACGGTCGCATGGGCCACCTGCTTCCACCCCCGCCTCTCCTCCCCCTGTTCCTCTCCATCACCAGCCACGACTTCCAGAAGAATCTCCCTGCATTCCGATTTCCTCACCCGCTTCTCGTCTCTCTCCCTCCCTCTCCCCTCCAAGCCCGCCGGAATCCTCCACGGCCCCGCCTTCTGCATGTCATGGGACGGCGCCCTCTCCTCCGTCCGCCTCATCGTCCAGGGCAAGAACCTCGATGTAAGCAAGCTCTACTCTCTCCCCTCCCTCCCTCCCTCCCTCCCTCTCTAGGTAAGGTGAAGCTTTTTGATTCGGAGGAAATGTTGATGGATGTCAATAGCTGTCGGACGCGGTGAGGACTCACGTGGAGGATAAGGTGGGGAAGGCCGTGCAGAGGCACAGCCACCTCGTCCGGGAAGTCGACGTGAGACTATCCCTCCGCGGGGGGGAGGTCGGGCGTGGCCCCAGGCAACGCAGATGTGAGGTGATGAACCGGCTGATGACATCTTTGAAAGAGTGCTTTGTTCTTTTTGTGGATTTGTGTTTGACGTTTGTTATATGCAGGTGACTTTGTTTACGAAGAAGCACGGGGTTGTGCGTGCGGAGGAGGACGGGGAGATGATCTACGAGTGCATTGATTTGGTCTCATCGATAATCCAGAGGAAGCTTAGGAAGATCAAGGAGAAGGATTCGGATCACGGGAGGCATATGAAGGGGTTTAGCAGGATGAAGGTTAGGGAGCCGGAGGCGCAGGGAGTTGAGGCTGAGGAGGAGGAGGAGGAGGAGGAAGATCTGGTGGTCAAGATGGTGCCTGATGAAGAGGAAGATGTTATAGATGAGGTCTGTAGCTGTTTGCTGCTAGTCTAACTTTTGTTCGTCTTGTTTGCATCTCTGCGCTGATTTGCCTTCCACTCTTTTGCTTGAGTATGTGAATTATTCCGTTTGTTTCGTCATTTGTGGTGCTTTGGATGGTTTCTTTCCGGTTGAAGTTACCTGCTCATGCTCTTGTGCTCCTTCTCTGTCTGTTGAGTTACTCTTGCTATTGGGAATGGCTAACCGAGGTTAAAGAAGTAACAAACACAATGTATGTACACATTACTGAACTAAAGACACGCATAACAAGTATTTCACTTTGTTTGAGGTGATAGAAACACTAGAATCTAGATTTTTCATCATTTTTATATTTAACTTGTATGAAAAACTTCAAGATTGCCATCATTCCTGTTTTCAACAAGAGCTTGAGTTTTCAAAGTTTGCAAAGTCATGATCTCAACTTTTGCATATTGTTGCATGTTCTAATGAATACAGTAGTTTAATTAGTTCATGTCATTTCATAATTTTATTTTTATATTTCGTTGATCATGTGTTTTAATTGATGTCCATTTTTTAGGATTTTCATGTTTCTGTGTCTGTTTCCGTGTCCACATTGCACGACAATGGTAGACTGTACTTCACCATAATTTACTTTATTTTACACTTGAAATGAATTGGTGGAAAATGCTTTAAAGCAATGATAAACGTCAGGATTATTCCTATACACATGCAACATTTTCACTTCTTGCGTCATTCACAACTCTGGCTGGTTGCAAATTAACTTTTTTTTTGGGATAGTTTTTGGTGCATAAATCAAATTGGAGAACAGTTCATAGCGTGGCAGTTGTGCCAGCACCCTTGCATGACCATCTCACTACACAGCTCCTGATGAGTTGCGTGACTTACATCAGGAACCAGGGTGACATGGTTGCACCAGGGTATCGTGATTCTGCTGTGCTGTTTATACTTTTTGAACAAATTAAGTGTGCAAGTAGGTGGTATTTGTGTACATGTATATAAAGTCTTAGTAGCTCTAAACTAGAATCAGCCTTGACGATCAATATAAGATCCAAGGGTTCGAAAAGCTTTTCTAGTTACTATATAGATGATATCAATTTTACAATATTTCTAAATCTAGATAAGGTAACTTTGGAGTTTTGATTTGAAAGAGATTTCTAATGAGTCTTCATCATAGTATTAAACATAGGTTTCGTGTCGAACTTCAATTTGACAAAAATAAGAAATGTGTCGGACATCAGTGGAAATATCGATAGAAACGTAATAAATTTATAACAGTCCATGAAAATAGTCAAAACACTTTTAATTTTGATTTGAAACTTTAGAATAAATTAAAGTAAGCAATAATCAACATTTAGGACTACTTAGATTAATTTTTCTAAATATGTATCACATTAAAATACGTTATATAAACTTAATACAAATATCCTGAAACATAATTATTACCTAAAAATACTTGATAAGTGTATAAATCATACTTAAAAAGTATTTAGTATATGCTTAAAACGAATAGTTCTTGCAACATTTAATATAAAGAGAATGGAGAGTTGAGAGAATACTTAAGTGTTGGAGATGTGAAGTCTTATTGAAGATCATTTCAGATGTTGCCACTTCATAGAGTCCCGAAATGGTATATGGTTATATGAGTATATTGATTTTACTAATTTTATAGATTTTATATAATTATTAGGTTAGATCTATGTTTTATTAGGTTAGGTATATGTATTATTAGGGTTAGATTTATGTAATATCAAGTAATTAACATCAAAACACAAAAAAAAAAGAAAAAACCTAAGACCTATGTATTATTTGGTAAAATCTATGTAACTTGCAAAAATGTTGGTACGTTGTTCGTGTCGGTCCTTTTAAACCTTCAGCAGCAAAGAATGCAGACAGCAGCAAGAAAAATTCGACATGTCGACATTAAGAGCAGGTGTGTTGATTGACACGTGATTTCCATGTGTTGAAAATTGAACATGTCGATCGACTCACATGACTTGGTACCAATGTTTCCGTTGAAACACAAAACTTCTCGATTTACACTTATATGTCCTTTCCCTGATTTGCAAGACAGACATGTGTCGGCAAAATTTTGCCGGCACTTGTTGATTTTTTGAACTATGGTCTTCACTAGTTAATTGGCGTGATAGTCTTAAGGAAACAAGTGTATTTACATTATTTACTTGCAAGTTGTGTGAGGCCTCTATTTTGCTAAAAAGCATTCGGAGTTGCATTGCTTTAAGATGGTAGATGGTTATAATAAACACATCATTGTTGATCTCAAAATAATGCTTTGTTTGATCCTGGCTAGCGTAGGGTTGCTTTTGCATGAAGAGGCTTCCCATTGCAGCTGTCCCATCCCATATAGAACATCAAGAAGCTTCTTCATAGACAATTGTCCATGTAGCTTAATCAAAATTGCATATGAGCATTTGCATTATAATGGCATGTTAGACACTGCAAGTTTTTAAGGAAGTAGGGTGAAATTTTTATAGCCTTCATATCTATATATCAGTTTTTGCAAGGATTGCCATGTTTTGCTTGTGCATCAAACTAATTGTGTGGATTCTTTTGAAATTACTGAAACAAAATTTTTCATCAACTAATTTTCTGAGATGAGTTGCATATCTGTAGACAACATTCTTTGTGCTATAATTTGAGTTCTGTAGAACACCTGCAAATGCCACTTTTGACCGGATCTTCTGATTTATAGGGTTTCTTAGAAATGCTTTTCACGTTAGTATTAGTGATGCTGTTTGTCTCTTTAACTCGCAACGGCAGATCCCATGACACTAGGTCCCAGCAGTGCATATATTGGGCTGTTAGCTGTGGTTTTCAGTTGTTTTTTTAAATCCAGTATCTTTTTTGTCATATCAAATATGAAATTATGACATGCTTCACTAAATAAAATTTTCAGATTGTGCGCACAAAGTACTTTGAAATGCCTCCACTTAGTGTTACTGAAGCGATGGAGCAGCTAGAGAATCTTGATCATGACTTTTATGGTTTCCGAAATGATGAAACTGGTAAGTGTTGTTAATTATTTTTCCCTTGCACTACAACCACGGATTTGTCAATTTCCGGTTATCAATGAAAGAAAATTTTGTCTCAGGTGAAATAAATATACTGTACAAAAGAAAAGATGGAGGATACGGACTGATCATTCCTAAAAATGGCAAAGTGGAAAAAATTGAGACTGTGACAGCAGATCTTTCAAGAGAAACAACTGGTGTAGAGCAGGTGAGTAATTAGTGTTGTGTACATTGCATTTTGCGTTAGTTTTAAAAATCCACTTGTGTAGATCTCAAATCCAAAATTATATTAGAAGCTTATCTCAATATTGTATCACTTTTTTGTTAGAACATGGAGTTCTTCGTTTCCTCTTTTGCAAAAGCATCGTATCCATAATCTTCGCGACAAATATCAATGTTGATTTGTATACCCGCTTAAATTGCACCAGCAAATTTAACTAGGTTTGTTTCCATCTATATTGATGAGTTACAGTGGTCTTCTTACAGCACGATACGGAAAGTAGAGATAAAGAGCATGACCCAAGTTTATTTATTTCATAATCAGCTAAACTAGTAGTAGAGTTAGGTCATGGTTACGTCATATGACAAATTACAATCATAATCAGGGACAGCGTAGTGAAACACTGAAATGATGCAAAACCTTGTTTCCCAACACTGCCACATTTGAGTCTTCATTCTACTTCATATCTGTGAACCGTGACTGGAATTCTCACCGTCCGGCATCCCATGTCAAGCTTCCATATGTATAAACTCCTTCCACTTTCCGAATAGCTGAGAATGCAACTTCGTAGGTATGCCGCTTAGACACTTGAAGATGGTTGTTGCTTGAGTTTGCTTTTGTTCTAGGTTTCTTTCCAGGATTTGGATTACTCACAATAACAAAAGGGGAGCTTAGACAAGATATTATTCTGCTTTTCTTGTTTGTTCAAGTATGTGATGTATAACGTCGAGAGTATTGAGATGCGAAATATAATGTGAACCCAGAACATATTTTTTAATTATCACAAGAGTATACAGCTAGTCGGTTATGATCGACTATGATTCTAGGCCCAGAAAAGCCCAAACAACAGTTGATTAGGCTTGTAGACCTTCAGACCTGCATGCAAACATAAACGGCTACAATCAACACGTTACATATATGATACTAACATATAGCATCATGCCCTTGCGCTACTTTCTCTTACAAAAGTTGCTTTAGTGAGTTTATTGGATGATGACGTACTACGATAACGCCTATTAATTTTTCGTGAATGGGAACATATGGTGTCATGTCCAACAGCGTTGTATTTGTTTATGTAAAAAAAAGTGCACATCCACATGGTTTCCAGACTCCCCTACGTTCAGACTAATGGCTACTGATTTTAACTACCACTACATAGGGTTTTTTTTATCGTATATGGTCTTTGGAATTGTTACGGTCCAGACTCAACGCCTGTTTTTCTGTTGAATAAAACATAGATGGTCTTGAGCAAAATCACTAATATCATGCTAGCCCGAAATTTTATAATGTAGAAGCCTAAAAGAATGGCGAGAAGCAAATACAATTTTCCTCTTTCAAATTTGATTTGACAAATGGATTAGATGCTAAACGATTCCTGAATCATTTGTTTCCGCTAAGCAGCTGCTAGGACTTTTAAAAATGCAAAATGACTACAAGAAATTTTTTAATGTATAACAAACGGCTGTTATTTTCTTGGATAAAAGTTTGGTTCCTTCTTGAATACTTGAACCATAAATATCATGTTAAATTATTTGACGTAGTTCTCCAGTTTGTAAAGCAAATGTCCGGTGTTTTGACAAGATTGAAGGCAGGGTAACCCCTTGGATCGTTGATAACAAGTCACTGTGTCCAATACTCTTCTTAGCTGCCCCTATTACGGTTTGAAAAATTTGAAGTGGATCACCATGGCTTACTACCAATATCGCACACCTGCAGTTTCAGTGTTAATTCCAAGTAAACTAGAAACTTTACCAAAATACGACACAAAATACAAGGACAAGACAGACCACAAAATATATAAAATTACAAATGGCGGGAACTTTGAATACTCAACTAATTTTAAAGCAATTCTTTTTATAGGTTATGGGAAAAAAAAGTGTTCAAGAACTTTGTCAATGTGTACACATGTATCTTGTAAAAGAAGTACTCTAAATAACTTCCATTTCAACTGTCAAAGTCACTTTAGACAACTGTTGCAATAAACAGCACACAAAATATTGAGATGATTTCTCTTTGTATCGACGAATAGATTCACTTGTAATAGACAAATGCACGTAGCAACAATGAGTAACGTTAAAGGCAAATATAACTTTCCTTTCGACTGTCAAAGTAACTTTAGACAACTGTTGCAATAAACAGCACACAAATTATTTAGATGATTTCTCTTTGTATCGACGAATAGATTCACTTGTAATAGACAGATGCACGTAGCAACAATGAGTAACGTTAAAGGCAAATATATTATTTTAAAATATCACTTTTAGAATTGACGTATATTTTATGGGAAAAATATTCTCTTATGGCAACGCACATTATCAAGGATGAATAGCGCAACTAACAAATAACCAAACCATTGCTGCGATCCTGCAGAAGATATGGCTGACTTATGTACTTTTGAAAGAATCATGGGCAGAATATTTTTGCTGCTACATGTCACATTTTACTAGTGGTCATTTATGCAAAATGAAATACTACACCAGGCACCATTTGACAAATATATATTCCCATTGTCACTATCTAAATGAAAGAGCCCACGGTACATGCATGCACATTGAAATGCTTGTACTGATTGAAATCCTGTCATATATTGTATAATTTGTATTATAATAAATGTCCAACAAACATTTTCATGAAGATTGAACTCGTACTGCACTAGTAATATGGGTAATTTCGTTAAAAAGTGGAAGTTTGGAAGGCACTAACAATAATTTTACTTAAGTGATATTTCTTAGGAAATTTTGACCACTTTATAAAGCGAACTTCAAGGTACCTATTGACTTCTCCTATATAAAAAAGGGGGAAGTTCATTAAAAAAAGGAAAGCAGACTCTCTATACATGGAGCCTTTTTCTCTATTTTCCGTAGCCATATCTGCTTTACTTGGAGGTGTTTTGGATTAACTTTAGCATATATTGTTTGTTTTCTCTTTTTAACCTTATGGACTATGATAATAAGGAATATGAGCTTCAGGATCCATTGAGATAAGATCATCATAGCCACTTGATCTAAAGTTCTAAAATTTTAATGAGTTTGTTGGGCCTTAAATCAATCTAATCAATTGTAATAATTACTTTGACTAGTGTAAAAGACAAGTAAACGATAGTCCACGAGGTAGATAAGAATATCGTACATTTTAGCTCAATTT
>JAMKQA010019901.1:0-23956 GCA_024699735.1 Posidonia australis
ACAAACAAGTAGTAGTAGTAGTGGTAGATCTTTATGGAGTAGATTAAATAGAAAGAAGGACAAATATATAAAATCAAGTACAAATAATGAATTAGATAATTATTTAGAATCCTCAATTTCTTTTAGTGAATTAGAAATAGATAACTTAAATATATTAAATTGGTGGTCTACTACAGCTATTAGGTTTCCTATAGTTTCAAAAATGGCAAAAGATTTACTAACGATTTCGGCGTCAACTGTGGCATCGGAATCTGCATTTTCTGCATGAAAAATAGTATTAAATGATAAAAGATGTAGATTATCGGAGAAGTCTGTAGAAGCATCCGTCTGCTTAAAAGATTGGTACGATGTGGTTGATCGTTTTCAAGGTTTGAGCTTAAAGTATGAATCAGAAGAAGACGATGATGCGACATCAACTTCAACAGGCAGAACAGACTCTCCAAAAGAATAATTCTTTATGTAAAAATTGGGAAAAAATGTAAAACAAATGATGTAAATATCTTTTGTATTTTTTATGTAAACATGTAATATTTTTTTTGTATTTCAAAAAAAAAATATATATTTTTTATTATTATTTTATTATATTTTTTTAGGCCCGATGGACCGGCCCGGCCCGGCCCACATGCGAGCCATGGGCCGTGCCGGGCCCATGGTTTTTCACAGCCGGCCCGGCCCGGACCAGCCAGCGGGCCGTCTGTTCCATGGGCCGGGCCGGCCCGAATTCCATGTCTATGTGTGTGTATATATGAACATTTTCTGATAGGGCTTAATTCTACTTAAGTTAAGTGAGGCATTTGCATTTTTTCAGTAAATCGTATTGTGTTTCATCTATAAATTAATGAAAATATAAATTAATAAAAAAATAATTTCAATATTTCAATACATTTTATGGGCAAATTTGTAAATCCTAATCCTTCTTTGGATGTAGAATAAAAAAATAGGAATAAGTGGAAAGTGGTATTAATATTCTGATAGTATTACTATTGAATTTGGAAGTGATTTTCTTTTAAATGTGAATATGTACGTATAGAGAGATATTCGGGTTTCAGTGAATAGTAGAATAAGTATCAGAATAAAGGACCGTTTGGAACCTCTTAAAACTAAAAGTTAAATTCCAAATTATTTCTAAAAGTTAAATTCTAAAAGTGTTTGTAGAAATCAAATTCTAGGTTATTTCTAGAATATTGTTTGGGAAAGAAAGGACTCATTAGTAAAAATTAACTTCTAATAATATTCCAATTATTTTTAGGTACAAGAGTCAATGGCATGAATTGTAAATAATAATGACATTTTAAAGCAAATGTTTAAAAAGAACAATGGTATTAAAGACATTATGGTCTTATTTTCTCTAGCTTCCCTTTCACCAATTTCTCCAACTACATAAAAATACACATAAATTGTTCATTTATAAGCTATAACTTCTGAGAGAAGTGGAATAACAAATGGAGAAAATGCAAATGTAGGTGTCTACAGGGTATTTCCTGTAGGCATGTAAAAGCCTAATCGTTAATATAATTTGAAAGATCAAAATTAAAATCTCTGCTTCTCCATTCCTCGCCTCCCCTCTTCCCTTTCACTTCCCCACCTCCATCCTCCACCTCCTGTTCTTCCTCCTCCTTCTCTTCTTGCTAACTTTCCACCCTCTTCCTTTACGTCACCACCTTCCCTGGTGCACCACGTTGTGCCCCTGTGCCTACGCCTCCTTCCTCTGTGTACCCCGCTACTTGGCTCCTTTGTTGCTACCATTGTCACTCTTCCTCCGCCTCCTCCTCTTTCGTCACCTTCCCACTCGTCCCCTTCCGTCGCCTCCCTTATACCTGCTTCTCCTCTATCTGTGTGCTGCACTACTTGATTCCTCTGTTGCCACCGTCGTCGCTCCTCCTCTGCCTCCTCTTTCTCCGTCACTCCCCACCCCTCCCCTTACGTTGCCTCATCTTTGTCGTCGTTGTCTCTCTTGCCCACCCCTCCCCCTCTTGCTCCTTTCTCTCGACGCCTACAAGCCTTTGACCTGTAGATGCCTACATGAAATTTGGCTTGATAACAAAAACTTATTTGAAACTACTTTTGGATTTTGTTACCTTCTAATAGAAACTAATGGCCACGATCAATATAGAAGTGATTCCACCCTTCTATCTAATTTAAGATATATCAAGATATATCTAGAATCTAGGTAGAAACTAATCGCCTAAATTATTAAGATATATATACATACACACATACACACACACATACATACATACATACATATATATATAGTTTAAAATATGTATACATTATATTATATATATTAATTTTTAAATAAAAAATAAACATATCGTATATATACATGTATCAGAATAACTTAATGAAATAACTTTATCTCACCCTTTCAGCAGAATAACTATTTTGGAATAAGTAAATCAAAATAGGAATTACTATTCCAAATTTATCTGATTTTTACACAATTAAATGGAATAATAATTTTTATTTCAAGGTTATTCCATGTGTTATTCTTGGAAATTAAAATGATTAAAAATCTAAAGTCTTGTTTGATAAAGATTTTGAACTTATGGATAATATTACAATCTTGATATGACCATTAATTAAATTAAACATCTATTGAAATAAATTTTACACATTAACCGAAATAAAATAAATTATGTTTAAAAAATCAACTTTAGATTGAATTACAAAAGAATGATTTTACACTTATAATCTCAGGACTATTCCATCAATATATACCGCCACAAAAAAAAGATTCTACGTCTAGAATCTATTCCTAATTTTTTACCAGACGATGCCCGATCTGCCGCTCACCGCGTGCGGCGGGCCGATCCTCTTCTCCTCTCCCACAGTCCCACGCCGCCGACGCCGGTCCTTCACTAGAAGAACGGCGGCACGACGGAGCTAGCCAGCTAGGTTTGCACGATTGCACCGCCGACGCTTTGGGTCCTTCACTGCGACGCCGGTCCCAGAGTCTGCCCGATCCTCTTCACTGGAAGAACGGCGGCACGACGGAGCTAGCCAGCTAGGTTTGCACCGCTGACTCTTTAGGTCCTTCGCTGCGACGCCGGTCCCAGAGTTTGCCCGATCCTCTTTTCCTCTCCACAAACACTCAAATACGTTGGAAGGTTTTGGAGCATGGAATAGATGCCTGAATCATCTGTTGACACTTGCAGAATCCCATATTGAAACATTAATCCTGGAAAGTATCATTGATTCTATTGAGAGGTACAACCTCCATACCGCGGCTTCTGGCATTCTTCTCTCCCGCGGAACAACAGCAGAGCTAGGATTCATCTCGACTTGTTTCCTTGTTTATTTGTAAGAAAGAATGCACTCCATCCTTTGCCCTCAAACTGAATGGTAGTAGATTAGCATTTACAATTGTGCCCAGAATTTACTTTTTCAAGATCTTTAACTTTGAATTTTTTTTCTCTAATGCACATTCTACGGACATCAAACGGGCAAATCGGTGAATAACAAAATTGAGGTGAAATAAGCAACCCGTACGTTCTCTAATGCAATTATGGTAGCAACTGTGGGTAAACGATTTCTAAAAGTTGTAATTTTTGTGGTTGGTCAATCTAGTTGAATTCTACAATAAAATTGGCATTCCGAAATACTAAACAAGTTATTGTGACTGTTATTTATGAAATTAAAGTAGTTGTTCTTCAGAAGCATGCACATATCTTCTTTTTGTTGAAGTTATCTTGATGTTTAACCTAGGTATAGAAAGGCCAAAGACAGGGAAGTGTATTCATTGGGAGAATGGTTGGGTCTGGTGATAGTGAGAGATCGAAGAAAACAGTGTTTGTGACAGTGGGAACTACCAGTTTTGATGCTCTAGTTAGAGCTTTGGACACTGAAGAAGTAAGACACGAGTTGACAACAAAAGGATATACTGATCTTCTTATTCAGATGGGCCGTGGGGCATATTTCCCCTTAAAGGTATCCATTTCATCTTCATTGCCAATTCAACTATTGAACTGTCTACGGCTACCAATCATTAGTTTAGATTCTTCACTACTTAATCTGGTAGTAGTTTTGTGTGGACAAGAAGATGTATAAAGGCTAGTTCTGGCTTTTACCAACTCTAGCATGGAATTTTTGGGTTGAAACATGAAATTGAAATGGTGTGATCCATATCAAAATATTGTTGAGTAGAAATCAATTATGGTGGACCTCTCTATCATTGTTGGAAGGCTGAAGGGGCCTTTTGTGGTTAGGTTAACTTTGTTGATCATGGATTTACATAGAGAAATCTCTGGAACAAAATTCTTTCATGGCCCTGGTGTTTTTTTTTTGACATACTACGAGCAAATTTTCTCTTTCAAATTCTGTCTCATATCTCCTATGTTTCTGATTGCATGTTTGTAGCATCACTCTGTCTTTATAGCAACCTTCCATTATGCAAGTCTTTCTTTCCCCTTCACCTGAAAATACTTCAAGGTCCTTGTTGGTGGGGTTTGGATGCTTAGCTTTTCTTTCTTGTAAGTAGCATTCTTAATTTCTTATAAATGTCCTAACCCTACTTTTAATATTCTTAACTATCACTATCTTCTATTGTACATGTCGAGAATAAGTGATGATACAACATTTATATTGAAATCCATTATGGGCTAACTGAATCATAAGCCGACTGGCCAACCCTCTTACATACCATAAGTTTTGGGAAACATGCATGGACTGTGGGTTCCACTCGATGTATGACAGTTGGCTTCTTTCGGTCAGTGTATAAGTCGGCCCATTGGAAATTACGGCATGTGTATACTGTAAATTCTACATTTTAGGTTATTTTAAAGAGTAATAACTGCTCCACTGGTTTCTTGGATTAATTTGTTCCAGAGTTGCAGCTTTTTGTGTTATGTTGATCTATTTTGTTAAATATAGCAACCTTGTTATGGAATTAATTTGTTCAAATACAAAAGTTAAATACCATTAGCGCAGTTAATCATGTAGATATATAATATTTTTCTACTTGGAACTTGTTGCTATTACTTGTATACGCTTACACAAAACGAGTGAATAGGAATATCTTTATGTAGTTAGCCAGGAATTATGTTATCGCAAGCATGGTGGTATGTCTATGCAACTTCGCCTTATCAATTATCCCAAGCAGCTACCGCATGATTACTGTCCTCTTGATATTTATTCTTTGTCAACCTTTGCCTTCTGAAGATTACCTTTTTTTCTACTTTGAAGACATCTCTATGCTATGGATAATATAGCTTGCTTGTAATTTTGCACAGTTTTCAGGGGAAAATGGATCTCTGGCAGTGGATTACTTCACCTTTTCACCGAGTATTGCTGACTACCTGAGATCAGCATCTCTTATTATCAGCCATGCAGGTATATTATTTAGTGAATTATTTATCTGCTACAATTTTTCAGCATTTTTTTGGTAAGCTTTTAATATTCTGTCCAGGTTCTTTTAGATTCGTACTATGTAGATTAAAAGTTTGTATATTACATTGTATCACAGTTGTATTTATTTAGTTTGTCTAGATTTCAAAATTTCATCATGTTTTTTACATCACGTGTTTTGATTTTGTAAAAAGATTGTGCTTATTACTTCTCTCTGCTTTTCTCTCTTGTGAATGGGTGTTTCTGCCCTTCAAAACTAAACTACATGCCCATCCAGATTCACATTCTTCATCTAGAGATTGTTCATCCTTTTTTGTTTAAACTCCCTTTTAGCCACAACCATGGAGTTCTGTAAGTTTGATTTTCTTTTCTTTCCTTTTAAACAACTTGCCCTTTTCGGAGTTGATTTTCTTCAGAGACTTCAAATGGCCACTTTTAAATTATTCCCAGTAAAGCAAGCAACCAAACTACTGCAAAACTGATGACCAGTTAGGTTCAAACAGAATGGATTCATATCATCTTGTGCATACTCATGGTTGCTGGATTTAAGGGTCTTTTCTGGTGTGGCACACAGTTTGCTGGCAATTTGATTTTCTTTTCTTTCCTTCTAAATAACTTGCCCTTTCGGAGTTGATTTTCTTTAGAGACTTCAAATTGCCACTTTGAAATTATTCCCAATAAACAAGCAACCAAACCACCTTTTTTTTTCCCTTTCTCATCAAACAGAAAGATGAACCCTTTGTCAGCTATTTTTGGTACACTTCAGTCATATTTCTGGTGTAAGTGACAGTTTTTGTTTGGCTTGCTATTTGTGCATTTCCTGTGTTATTGTTGGAGCAACAATGAGAGACTATAGAGGAAATTTCTTAGCAGAGGGGTTCATGCATTTGCAGGGTCTGGCAGCATATTTGAAACGCTTCGCCTGGGTAAACCTCTGATTGTTGTTGTGAATGGGGATTTGATGGACAATCATCAAAGCGAGTTAGCTGAAGAGCTAGCTGAGAGAAAACACCTCTTCTGTGCCCACCCTCAGACCCTTCATCGCACCATCCAGAACATGGATTTGGGCTCTCTCCTCCCATACATACCGGGAGATGCTGTACCTGTGGCTAAGCTCATCAACAAGTTTCTTGGTTTCCCGGTTGACTAATATTTGGTTCTGCTTTCACTATTTATTGGGTCGGATGATATCGAAAATCAGATGCTTGAACTCCTGGTTTCATTGCTCACTGAAAAATCAACTTTCTCAAACCTCAGTTTTTGGCTGAAGCTGATGGAATGGTAGATTCAACATTCAACTGTAGCCAAATGTATCAGAAAAGCTACATTAGTTTTTGGTGTTGGATGCATCTTCTGTGAATTGAAAATGAGTTTTTGTTGGACATTTGAAACTGTGGAATTAGGGAAGAATTCCAACTTGGTAATGCATAGTTGTTAACATGGATGTAAAACAACATAAATGGATGCTAACAGGAGTGACTCTACATCCTGATGATGTGTACAATGTAATCTTGGTGTTGCTCTTATAATCACAAAGACTACATTACAAAGAAAAACGTTTAAACTTGTCATGATCCTGTGTAAATTGACCAGGAAATTATTTATTCGATCTCTTTCTTTTACCTGCTTTTTATTTTGTGCATGGAAGGAGACTTCTTGGCCAAAAAAGGGGAAAAAATAAACTTGTTAGATGCTGTAGATACTACGACTTGTGGCTGTCATTGTTTCATCTCGTGCTTAGAAGTGAGGGCGCAGTAAAAATCCTTGTGTTACCAAAGTATGCCGCATATACAAGGTGGAAAGGATGTTAGAACTTTTGAAATCCCAGGTTCTGACGAAGTTTAACAGCGATAACAACCTTTAAACTCCAAGAAAAGGAAAAAACAACCTCCTAAACCCTAATACACCCTTTACGCAAAATTGACCCAAAACAACAAAACAGGAGGAAGTAATCAGTCATATCAATTAGACACTCTCTTACATCATGTCAAACCCATGTGTCACTTGACAATGACCTGGGTAACGTTTGGAAACTTTTTTATATTAATTTATTATATTAAATATTATTTACATAATAAGCGATTTCTAACCAATTTAATAAGCTAACTTATTGAAAAAAGCTTGAAGTAGTTTATTAGTTTATTTTAAATTTTTGATGTTTTTTGAAAAACTCATGGTCCTGATTAATGAAATTTTTTAATCTAAATTTTCCAACTCTATCTTTATAATTTACTTATTATTTCAAAAAAACCAACACAAAATTACAATCTGTGCCATCTATACCATTCGACAATTGCAATCCTAACTCATCCCATTTCCCACCCGTCCAGTCACCAACGAGAGAGGAGAAGGAAGAGGCGATCTCATCGAAGAAGTCGTTGACGAAGACACTTGCGTCTTAACGAAGAAGTCATCGACAGAGACACTTACGTCTCGACGAAGAAGTCGTCGACAATCTTATCGAAGAGCAGAGCACTCCACGTAGGTCTTGATCTCTTGGAAATGTTGCATTATCGGCAACATCACTTGCTCTAAGCTTGTCTCTTACTGCTCATTGCAACGTAGATCCAACTTACACCCCACCACAATCACCGACACTGTCACCTCTAGGTGGCGGAGCTCCAGGAGCCAATAGGTCTTCAATCGCTCAAGCGTGGCGGGACGGTTGTAGGAGTAAGTGAGAGCCACAATGTCTGCCTATTGCAACTCGACGACGAGGCTCATTCTATGCTCCTGGCTTGAAGAGGCGTTGACAATCGTCACAGGGACGCTATCCGGGTGGTAATGGCCAGGAAGGTTCGTGGGAGACAGGAGATGGTTGATGTTCTTTGAGAAGGTCCTAGTGGCAGCTGTGGAGATAAGGTTGGACTTGTCGGTGCCGCGGTCGCCAACTACCACCACCTTGACCCCTTGCTCCTCCATGAAAGTGGTTTGTCACCAGTGCTTCCATGGCTAGGCAGTCGAGAACTAGGGATTTACAGGGGGTGAGGTGGTTGCGGGGAGGATGCGAGTAGGAAATGATTGGATTGGTGAATTGAAAGCATACATCTTAACTGCAATATATTTTTTTTGAAAACAAACTTCTTAACTGAAATATGTTTTATTGCAAAAATAAATAAATCCAATACACTTAATACACTGATATTCGTCCTCATACACTTACAAAAATCCAATCGAATACACTTACAACACTTACAAAAAAATTCACCCATAAATTTTATTTGCTCGTCTCTATAGTCTGTTGTTGTTGTTCCCTTGGGACTCCAACAACTGTTGCTCTTACATAGTGAATTGGGCTTGTTGGCAAGGACGACTGGCTAGTGGAGGAGGAAGCTGACGTCGTCAGAGAGAGCTGGGAAAGGCGAGAGGAGCTCGGATGTGTTGATGAAAGTGGCATCATGACAAGGGAAGCTACTACCTCCCAATAGGTCTTGTTCAGTTGCTCTTGCAGGATTCACACTTTCTTCATGGAGATTGCAAGTAGTAGGGAGTTGTTGGACTCAAACAGGGTTGAGGACGACAATGAGGAGTGGGAGGAGCGGGAAGGAGGAGATGAGGACTTGACGAGGCGAGGCAAGACGAGGGAGAAGAAACAAGAGAAATAGAAGAATGTGAAGAAGGGAGAGAAGGGACCAAAGAAAGTTCTTGAGGGTTTTGTGTTTCACAAGGAACGAGGGCAATACAGTCCTTATGTTTCTTATTAAATGCTTTTACACTAGCAAACCAAACAGATTTCTCATCATCCTCAAAAAAACTACAAATAGTCTATCTTAAGAAAAAGTCAACTTTTCTTAACAAGTTGCGTAAAAAATCCTGTTTCCAAACGCAACCTAAACGAAGCAGTATCTCTAAACATCCTTATTAAATCAGAACAATCCTTCTGGACATCACCTTCTTCCGTCATGAGCTCAAGCCCAAGCTCCTCCTTGATATCATCTGAAGCCTACATGAGTAGGAATTCACACCCTTCGTGGTTCAAGAAGTCCAATGGGTCTACCTCATTGAAGTGAAACTGCCTAAGCTAGCCTTGGAGGTGGGTAGGGTAGACCGCTTGGCGCTTGGATTGCACACCTTCGAATTGGACTGTGGATTCTTTGTCTGGATTAAGAAAGACCCCTCCTACTCGATGTCAATCGACTCCTGGGGCTCCCCGATCTCATCTCTCGAAGGGAATTGAAGTTTGTAGATGAGATGTGTGTGCATACTCCGACCGAACTTGTGCCTTAGGATGCGGTAGACACCCTTTGCAAGTGCTCTCACAGGAGACACTTGTCGATGGCCACGAGTGGAGGTTTCATACCTCTTTGGATCAAAAGTTTACGTGAAAGTTAATGAAGATGCATGCAATGCTCACATCTTGAGATGCATGAGTGATGCAATGTGTTGAACAACAACAATAATAGATAAGAATTACAACCACTCTTTAGAGCCATCTTTATGTCTTTGACCTTTGTAGTGACCATCTCCACAAAAGCTCAATATGGTTCATTGTGCTTGCTCTAATCAGGAAGGCTTTTGCAGCCCATGACGATGAAGCAAAGCAATTATTGTTTTTCAATGTTTACTACCTTCATATATATGCAAAGAAAGAAAGAAACAAAGAAATCAGTTAATACGTTCAGTTATCCTTGCAATATCTTAACATGCATTCTTCAAAATATACGTCACTATTTCTACATCAACTAGCTTACCTCGCTACCTTGTTTGCCTTTTCCCCCTTCTTTATTAGCTTTCACTTCCTTGCCATCATCTTTGTCCTCTTTACCTCCATTTCCATCATTAACAGTTTGGGAAGCTCCTTTTGATATGATCCAACCTAGGAGCGAGTCATTATGCAAGTCCACCATCATCATTGCTAATCATTGCATAAGATCCAAGGATATGAAAGGACTAGTTCACTAGACTAGCCCATGATTGGCATGCACATAAACAACTGCTTACAACATCTTTTTCGATTGCTTTTTGTCTCTAGTGTTTTTGATTGTTTACGTTGTTTGTTAGGTGTAGACCTATAGGATGAAGACACGTGTCCCTATTTGTTATGGCATTGTGCATCTTTTAGAATGTTCACTTGAGGGAGCTTAAAAATGGCCACCTGAGGACGCTATCCTTATTATCTTTTGGTTGCCAACTTCCTTCTCTAGTATTCCCAAATCCTCTAGTTCACCATAGATAGGAGGTTCACCTACTCATGTCCCTTGCAAACCTTCCAACTCGCTAGAGTCCTACTGTAGACACCTCGATTTTGAAGTCACTTGGCAGCAGGTTCCTCTGGATGATGCTCTGTTGCGACCACCAAAACCTTAGCTCACTTAAGCTCACACAAGCCCATTTAGGCCCACACCAATCCACTCTGACCTAATTAAAATTAAAACCAAATAAAACACATTTAAAACATTTAAAACTTAAAATTAATCAAGTAAAAGCCCTAATTCAAGACAAAATCAAATAAAATCACTTAAAATCACAATTAATCAAGTGAAAACCCTAATTCAAGACAAAATTAAATAAAATCCACTTAAAATCCAATTAATCAAACAAAAATTCCAATTCAAGTCAAAATTAAGTAAAATGCACATAAATCCACTTAAAACTCAATTAATTAAGTGAAAACCCTAATTAAAGTCAAAATCCATTAAAAATCCTAATTAATTAAACTAAAAACCCTAATTAAAATCCAAAAATCCTAATTAAACTAAAAACCTAATTAAAATCCAAAAAAAGTGCCTCTTAAATTCTAGGGTGAGGTTGTATTAGCCACACATATCATTAATAGACTACCTTCTAGAATTCTTAATCATAAAGTTCCACTTGAAATCCTATTGAATCAAAGCCCTACATATACACATCTCAAAGTGTTTGGTTGCTTGTGTTATGCAAGAAATTCATCTCCACAACACAAATTTGATACTAGGTCATATGGGTGTTTGTTCATGGGATATCCTATTGGATAGAAAGATTACAAGTTATACAACTCCTTACTAGCAGAGATGTTATTTTCCATGAGTCTATCTTTCCTTTTCCTTTTGAGTCCACTGAAGTGATTCATGTCAACTACAACCTCAGAGTTAATATGGTTGACATATTTACTGAAAGATTTAAACATTCAAGTCAATTTACCCATTTCACTCTATTGTAATAATTCAGTAGCCTTGCATATAACTTTCAATCTTATTTATCACGAAAGGACTAAAGCATCTTGACATATTGAGTTAGATTGTCATATTGTCCAAGAAAGAATTCAATCTGGGTTGTTTAAAGCATCTTTTGTTTCCAGCAGACATCAATTAGCTGACATCTTTATTAAGCCCTTAAGCCTACTCCAATTTAAAGGTCTTTCGTCCAAGTTGGGAGTCTGTGATTTGTACCCTCCAGCTTGAGGGAGGTATTGGATTCTGTAATATTGATTTAACATGTAATTAGTTTTTAATCTTGGTGATTAGTTACTTGTTTGTTAATTCGATTATTCTGTTATAACAGAATTCAGTATATACATCTACTGTAAGTGAAAACAGAGGTATTAACGAAAATCTTGTGAGCTTTTCCAGCTAATCTCGATTCTCTTCACCCCACGCTAACGTCCTCCACTTCTCCTTGTAGACTCCGAGGAGGATCTCTATTACCCGACGCAGCCGCCTCCGTCAACCGTCACCCGCTAGCATTTGGATCGTGCAACCGAAGTTGGTTCCAGTTTTTTCTTTCGTGCGAAACTGCTGCTGGACGTGGTGAAAATCTGGTCCGATCCGTCGAAAGTTGGTTCCATTTTGGTTGTTTAGAGCTCCCGAAGCTCCAAAGTAGTTTCCCTTTTTTGGTTGTTGGGGAGGAGGAGGAGGAGGGGGAGGAGGAAGAAGACGAAGGGAAGATGCAACTGTGGTACAAGCAACAGGAAGCGTTGATGCAGCAGGCGATGCTTCAGCAGCAGCAGCTGTACCAATATGGCGTGCTCGCTGCTGCCATGCCATAGGTTCTCGTTTCTTGATGTTGTTCTCTTTATCAATGTGGGCATTTTTTTTGTTTTCTTTTTATTTCTGTCTTGTCGTTATTTACATTGGGAAGATTCTTGCTTCACGTCCCTTCACTTCACTTGATTCTTGGGTATTTAACAAAAATATTCCTTCTTTTCGTTTCCATAGGTGTGATTTTACCAGAAATAAGCTCCTTGGCTGTTGAATAATAGATTTTTCTAAGAGGAATTTCTTTTCCCTGATTTACATTTCGGCGTAGATTACAATGTGCTGAAGGTTCCTCAGTTCTTTCCTTCCCAACATTTTCCATACCTTTTTCTACGCTTATGTTTTTATATTCCACATAGGTATACATGCAGTGTGTTGGCTGCATTCAGCATTCTCCTTCGTGTGATGTATTTTTTCTTGCTGATTTGTATCGTTGATTTTTCTTTGAAGGAGATAATTGTCATTAACTCATAAAAGTTTGCAGGGATGATCTGGAAAGTCCAAATACATAGAATATCTTGAAATACATCTAGAGTTAAGCTTAGTAGATAGCTTGATAGATAATATTAGTCCTTTCACAGAACAAATACATCAAACAAAATTTGTAGAAGCAAGTAAAACCACAAGATTCTTGTAGGCCTGCATAAATGTACAAACAAAAAATTGCAGGCCCAATGAGGACCATGGGCTGTGAGGCCTGATGACTGATATTTATGAAATTGGAGATATATTCAGCTGTGTTGTCACATCCGAGAAGGAGTGGTGGGATGGCAGTAACTCGATCATAGATCAGCTTTGAGTGCTATTTCCATACGCACCAATATGCATCGATGAGCTGCTGGGAAGGAGCTGCAACTCGAAGTGCCAGGAAAGATCGCAAGACCTGTTGAACGGAGGTGAATTGCTGATGGAAGTTCTGGAACCCAGCTGGCATACAGTAAAGTAAGTCTCTGGTATGTTCACATGTTATGAATAAATGATTAGATGTTCCATCTGCATCTGAAGAGCATAAAACACAGATAGAGTCTATTGCAGGCAAAACTGATGGAGTTTGTGACGGAGTGGTAGAGCATTAGAGACCATTTTCCGTGCAAAAATCTGTGCTTTAGGTTTTAATTTGAAAGTTGTTTTCCAGAGCAAATGGAAGCAAAATACAACTGGTGTATAAGGATAAGTTGCTGTAAAGAGTGATCAATAAATTCCACACTGGTGGAGGGAAGGAGTTTGAGCTGCGGAATGAGAGATTTAACAACTTTTCATGCAGTAGCTTTCCTCACTGGAGATGTGATGTAAGCCCAACCCTCTGGAAATATTTGGTTTGGAGAATACTCTGAAGGATAGTATTGGATGATGTTCTGAAGGTATTAGCAAAGAGGGATTGATTGACAAGAGCCTCAGGATGATAGAAGTCGGACCATATCTTGAGACTTAAAACAATGAGAGCCTAGCTGAGCCTGGCTGAGGTGCCAACGAAGATTCTGGACCACCGCATCGTCCAAGAAGGGGAAGCAACTAGGGGTGCTCTAAAGTGGATGTCAGCTAGGAATTGTATTCAAATCTGAAGACTGCATTTTCACGATAGCCCGTTGAGGTGGGGGCCCGATTGATGGGGGAAGGAGTTGGTACAACCCTACAAGGGCCTAGGCCTATAGGCCCACATACGAGGATCCTTCACCTCCAGGAAAGGAAGCTTTTGGGGACTGATCTGGGCCACTCGTTCTAGATAAGGACCAAGCCATCTGGATCGTCCATGTTGGCTCCTATAATGCTGTTAGTTTGTTCGAATAAATGGATAAGGTTGTTAGTGGTGGGCCCTAACGAATTCCCAAGGTGTCCATCACTGTCCAACAATTGTCTATGTCTGTTGTTATGGCCTTCTTAGTCCAATAATTGGCTATTTAATATCAAGAAGGGAGAATGCTCTCCCTTATGCTATAGTTATTCCAAAATACTTGTGTCGAGTTCTGTGATTCTCGACGGGAAGCTAGCGTATTGAAATAATTTAGCGTAAAAAATGATGTTCGATTTAATTTTTTAGAAATAAGTATTTTTCTTTAAAAATTAGTCCTAATAATTGTTACCAATCGACTCAATATTATGGAAAATTTAACTATAATTGTGATATTAAAGAGGAAAATACAAAATGCTTCTTGATAAGAGAAAAAAAGAATAAAAACTATAAGAGTGTCAATTTTAGATGCCCTCCATTAGTATAAACACACTCTTATATACAATCATACACACTTCATCTCAATCATTAGATGATATGATGTGACCGTTCGACCCCTAGTTAGACTCCTTTTTTACCCCTCCAATGTAGCTACTTACGTGGAGGTCAAGTGAATCGCACGTGACTTCTTACTGCTCCTCTCCTATTATGTTGCAGTTGATGTGATCGTTCCTTTTACGCATATCTTTTGAGAATTAAAAGGCGGTATACATTTCCTGTTTGAAAATCCTTCGTCTTCTTCTCAAACCATTGGAACCTTCTTCTCCTTTCATTGGAAATCGCTTCATCTTCTTCTCCTTTTCCTCTCATCTACAACTACTGAAGCTTTTCCTTCTCTGATCTCAGCACGAAATGGCATGAAAAGAGCGACAGGTTGTTGAGAGTGAATTTTATAAAGTTGAAAGTAGCAACTCTTCATAAAATCAAATGGAGAAGCTAAGTAGAGTTGCGAAAGACAATAAGGCATGTCGATCATTTTTTCTCTGTCACTAGTATATTATGTTTCTGTCATTGTATGTCATTATCTTCGTTTTCCATGCATGCAATTACTATTTTGTTCATCTCACTGCAGTTTTCCTCGTTTAAGGATATACGCAAATAGACTTAAACCTGCTTAGCGAGAGATTTTCTTGAAGGCTCAATTTGAACACTTTCTTGATATAAATCCCCTATGAGTGGACAATCCCTTCGTTTAGAATCTAGTAGCATATTATGATGCGAAAAAATGTAAGTTTCGCATTGCAAAATCTTTGATAAAGCTCAGTCCAATACATGTTTGTTTACTTTTGTAGTTGTCTATTGTAAACAACGTATCACCGGACCTCTATACGCCTACCTCATCTATCATTTTGAAACGACGCTTTAGTGGCCTAAAACATGTAGAGGCTGAACATTGTGAGAATGTAATTTAAAACAATAACTCCAAGAAAGAGTCTCAACTAACATTAGAGGACAATAAGGAAACTGTCAAGATTTTGATTTTGTTTCTTTTTGCATTATACCTTTTCCCTACTAGTTCATTCCATGTCCTTGAAGGAGCCTTTCATTATATTGACGACTTGTCCACAATTGGACAATTTTCATCGGAAACTGTCGTATATAAACTCTTCCACTCCTAATTATCTAAAGCCTCGGAAATCAAAAGTTTTGCACAGATTCGTGGAGGAATATTCGCAGGAGAAGGTTACAAGCACAGAAGATGGAAAGTCAACAACCACACTTTGAAAAGTGACTATGCGCCAACTAGGTGCGCTAGCTTGGTACTCCATATTGGTGCTCCACGTTGGTGCTTCAGATTGATGCTCCACATTGGTGCTCCAGATTGACGCTCCACATCTAGCTGTCTGAATTATTAATCGGACCATAGGTTTGTTATAGACTTAAGGTAACCAAGATGCCAGATAAAGTTCAAATGAGGTTAGGCTTGTTGTATCCAAAGCAACATCCTCTAGAGAGTTTACCTACGAGTCAACTCAAAATCGGGGTGTCTATAGTAAGAACTCACCATAGTTTCATTTACATAATTTTATTTCTTGTGTACTTGTAGTTAACATAGTTTTTTTTTTCTATCCCTTAGGACGTGGATTGTTTCATTCAACTCCTAAAAAAGGAGAGGGACTTTGGTTAATGCAACTCAATATTTAGCCCAAGGACAAGTTGAGGAAGCTCAAATGATACTTGGTAATATCATAGATCACCTCTCACAAGCAAACTACATTGCTCAACCTATTATGTGATCGAATCACTGGCATCTACTGGTAGTAGACCTCCATGAGTGTTGTGCAACATCCTACAATAAGCTTCTCACCGATGATGTAATCAAATTGAGTACATAGAAAGTTATTGGTGTACATGACAAAACAACATTGTTATTGTCAAAGTAGTAGTTTCAGCTCATAAATTTGAGGTTAAGACTTTCTTAGGTGTGGTTGTTAAGCTTTTGCTTGGAACTATAATCAACAAACTCCAAGAACTAATGATTGTGTAGTATATGTTTTGTATTGGATAGATTATTTGCACAATGGAATGGGAATATGCAACGTAGAACCCTTGCAGAGGCATGCGTCACCAACAATAATACTACTTAGATTCCAAAGAGACTCTTGTGCACTACCAGATAATTTTACTTTACTTGATAGATGGATAGTACATTGATAGTAGTTTACTAGATACTTGATACTTTGATGGAAGATACTTGATAAATTATTAGTAGTTTGATAGTATTAAACAAATACTTTGACAACAGTTTGATAATATTTTACTTAATACATTGATAGTGATGTAATAGTATGTAAAATTACAAATGGTTTTAAGACATTTACTATCATATTATTTTGCTTCATACATTGACAGCTTCATAATACATTACAAAAATACAATTGATTTTAAGACATTTACTTTCATATTATTTTACTTCATACAATTAGTCTTAAGACAAGTTTTCCATTGTTGGGTCATCAGTATCCATTATTGGAATTCAAAGTTCAATTAGTTTTCTGCTCATGCTTGCTTCTTTTTTTTCTCCTTTTGAGTATCTCAAAAAATTTAGCAACAACCTTTTCTCTTGTTGACTTCCTCCTGTTAGTGGGTGGTCAGCTTAGTTTATTAATGTAACATCTGGGTCTAATTATCCATTTTTGCTGTAAACCATGTAATTAATTGTAATATTTGAATATAGTTTACTAATGGATAGTTTGATATATTATGACTGTTGTGTGTATGCCTCTCTCTCTCTGTGTGGTTAGATTTGTTGTTTCTCCTGGTTGTGTGGTTTATGAGATTGTGGTCGAATATTTGACCTTAGTCAAAAAGGACACAGTGCCTCCACTCATGAGCCTTTCTTTTCCACCTCTCTTCTTCCTTTTTCCCTTCTCACCCATGTCTTGACAGGGGACTCGTGCTCATCCCGTCTCCTCCTTAGGCAACCATGATAGAGGGCGTCAGCGGGATTCAAGTGTAGCAGCAAGCAAGGTGGAGGAGATAAAGAGGGAGGGAATGGCGCGGAGGAGAAGGCACAAGGTAGAGGAGAAGGGAAACCAGTGGAGAAAGAGAGAGAGAAGGTGGTTGTGTCGAGGGAAGAGGAAGCCCTGTGCCCGCGGTTTGTCAGGGAAGAGGCTCACCGGGGTGTGGGATGGTCGTCGGAGTGCCAAGCCAGGTACACAGCTCCTCTCTTCCTCTGTTCCTCTATTTTAGGCAAATTAGGTTAAAATGCTTAAAAATGAGGAATGATGCATGTAAAAATCATGGAAAATGTGGAACTGGCTTGAATGAGTAGAAATGCATGCTTAGGATTGATTTGTGTTATGGTTGTGAATTGTAGTGGATTTTTTGGGATTTTACGGATTATATGCTAGGATATATATTTTGTGCTCTTGACGGTTTTGATTTTATTTCAATAGCTATGATGAATGGATTCGAATGATTTTTGTTCCAAATGGTAGGAGACTTAGAATCCTACATTTGGTAATTTTAGTGTAAATTGTGATGGGTCGAAAATGGGTCCGTCGAAGGTCCCAATTTCGACAAACAGATGGCTACGGCTCAGGGATTGTTTCCTTGAAACATGCATTTTGGTATGCTGATTTGGGTTCGGCATACTGTTTTGTTGTTAGTATTCGATTAGAATCTTGGTTTTGGTCAATTGAAATGTATCAGTCTTTCGTTCCAGAGGGTTTTGGTCGATCAAAAGGTTTCAGTCCCCTAAAATAGAGATTTCAGTCGACTGAATACCAAGTTCCGGTCGACCATTCTGGGCGCTTGATATCTAGTTCGGTCTGTCGAATCAGACCCCTGACCTATGCTTAAATGTGTTTGTTAATATTAATCTCATGGATTTAAATGATGCATTGGCATGTGTTAATGATATACCCCATGTTGAAGGCATGGAGGGGGATATGGAATTTAATTAAATGAATTTGAGTGATGGTTTTACGGGATTTTGGGCATGAGACCCATTAAGAGTTGAAATGCTTTAAGAATGTTTTAAGCATATACTAATGATAGTAAATCCATGTAAATAACATGAGGAAAATATGAAAATGTTTCCAAGATTAATGGGATTTTTATAAGAAATACCTTAATATTTATGAAAGTGAATTGTGTGTTATTCCGGATCCACGTAGTGATAGGATAATACTGTAGGTGTTGTGGACCCTGATGAGACCAGTTAGCCCAAGCGTAGTTGTCGAGGTTTTGGATCCACGAAATTGCATGGTTGCCGAGGTTTGGGGGTGGTTGAAAGAAACCAAGTTACTCCCACTTGAGACTGTGTCGATTGGACCTGGGAATGAGAGTATCGGGTGCCGGAACACTTTTGGGACGCCAATAGAGGCGTATTTCGTGCATGTGAAATAAATGAGATTGAGGCCTGTTGACCGAGTCGATTGTCCTCCCACACGAAGAAGGGTGTTGCGGCAATGCAGGTTGGTGAGGTTGGTAACTTGCCTTCTGCTTGTGGCCTGATTGGCTTTGATGAATGTAACACTAGTGATTGTGGTTGATATGTGTGTGTTGTGGTTTTGGGCTAGAAATGATTTGTGTGTGGCTTATAGTTTTAGCCAACTTCTAGCCAAGATGAGTTATGGTTTTAAGCTAGTTGCTAGCCAAATGTGGATCTATTGTTTTGGGCCATGTGTGGCTTTATTGCTTTGGATTGGGTTTGGTCAAGAATGTGGTTTCTAGGAATACAAAAAAAAAGATTTTACAATGCATTTATTTATAAAAGAGAAAATGTTTGAGAAAGGCATGGTCTTGGGAAAGAGATTCCCAAGGATTTCTTGTTTTGGAACGAATTCCAAGTTTTCTGTGAATCGATTTTGAGTAATTATTGAAGAACCTAGTTTGGTTTTGTTTGGCCGAAATATAGAGTTTTCTCGAGGTTTTGGTGGTTTGCTGTGGTTTTTCACGTGGTCGCATACTAGATGACTTAGATGTCACTCACACATGTTTTGTTGTTTGTGTTTTTGGTTTCTCAGGTAGGCAGTTGTTGGAGTACAGTCTGGGTTCCGGTGCTCGAGTTTCAGAGCCACTAGCCACATGTCATTCTTGGGTAGTTGTTCGACCTTTTCCAATTATTTTAATCATTTAATTATTGTAATTGTGTTTTAATGTTATTTAGGTAGTGTGTTCGGGTTCGGGGCGTTATAATTAACAGAATGAAGATCTTTGATGACAGGTGTTTCTATATTTTCATTCCTAATATCTGTAATCACTGAAAATGAGTATACTGACTCTGTGGAGGGAGTTAGTTTTCTGAGAACATCTGCTATAGCATCGACAACTCTGAGATATTTCTCATTGGATACAACTCCAATCTTGGTAAATTTAGAACATCCATGATAGATAATTTCATACCTTCCTAAATTGTTATTTACCTGTCTCTTACATATGTAAATTTCTTTCACATACAACTGTTTTTTGTTCTTCATCTATCTATATCAAGCAAATATTGAGGAGGCACACGTTATAACTTCCTATTCTTCATCACGGCAAAGATATGCTTATATAGTAATCCCTTATGCTCAAATAATTGACAGTTGTATTTCAGATCTATGTCGTATTGCTTCCATTAAACCATGTACATTTTCTCAATAGGTGGCTCCGTTAAAGTTATTAGCTCACTTACAAAATAAATAATCTAACTACCATTTGTCTTGTTGGTGAAACCTTGTAGTACATGGTGTCGACAATTTCCACTTAATACTTCTTAAATATGGTTAAAGTGTATGTCTCATTTAATTGTTTCTGAGTACAAACACATTCATTCCTTCACTCATTTGTGTTGTAAACATAACTGGTGACATAAAAGTAACTAGCTATGACACCTACCACAATGATAATGTAATGATACCATTATGATAATGTAATGACACCTCTATAATACATAATAGGGATAAACATACCAGAACAAAGTAAAGAGACATAACCAGCTCAAATGGTGTCTTTGACAAATACAAGCATCCAAATTTGACGTAATTGATATAACTTCACCAGCAATTTAAAATTTCTTAATTCGTATTTTAATAACATTTGTTCCCAAGCATTCTTAAATACCTCTATACTTAGGGAATCATAGACTATTTTCTGCATAGCTTTTTTATCACCTGTCTCTTATTAGAGTCTAATTTTTCAAACTTGACAGGAATTTTGTTCATTATGTTTTAGAGGCACACTCAATACTTCGTTTGAGGGAAAACATGCTTCACCTCTCGCATGATGGCTTCTGATCTAAAATTATGGTTTTGAGTTGAATACTATGCATGCAGCTCAGCCACGCCTTGAACAATGACATGTAATTTGAAATTGTCTCATTCAATAGAAGTGCACATCCAAGTAACATAGAATGGCCATGGTAGTTAATTCCAACAAACGAGGCGAATGACATATCCCATTTGTTCACCAAATATGTTGTGTCAAAAGACACTATATCGTCAAAATACCTGTATGCAGGTCTTGATCTTGCATCCCTAGAAGACATTCATTAGTCTACCTATTTCGTCTAAATTTATCATGTAAAAGGAGTTCTAGTTCTTTTGTTGCATGTGGAGGAAGTAAGCATGCAATACTTCAGCATCACCCTTACTAAGTCAGAGGGTTCTCATTGTTTTCACGACATTCCTACAATCTTGTTCAGTGAATGACATGTGTTCATGTCTACCAACTTTTACAACAAATGAAGCCATTGTCTTGGATATAGGTATTCCAGTATGGTTATTGTTTACAATTACTTTCTTATGTAAATACATTATCTTCCTCTTCGAACGTAGTAATCACATTAGTGATTTGTTCAATATTTTATAGTTATGCTTGTGGTTCATGTATGTTACCTGGTATATGCCATTAATGTGTAGGTGAACTATTTTTCGAGCTTAACATTATGCTTTTGCTGAAAGCTTCGTTTCATACAGTAAGTCGTAAAGCTTCACTAAGCCTTTACAGTAGGCGAACTATCTTTCTTTGCAACAAGGAAAGATAACTTTCTTTCTTTGCAACAAGCCAATATTATTTCAAACTGTCACAGAATAATTTAAACTCCATCCCAACCGTAGGAGTCATAGGGTAGTATCTTCAGGAAGACTGTCGAAATCTGCAAAATGTACTTTATTGACCTCCACTTTTCATTAGAAATTTCCAAATCAACGACAAGATCGACATCTTTAGGAGCCATTGGGACAGTATCTTCAGGAAGACTATCCACATTTTTCTTGCTTTCTCCATTACCATCTACATCCTATTCATTAGTATATTGATCTTAAAGATTGTCCTTCAAGTTGATGACATTTCTCACTTTATCAATCATGGTTCTTCTGAGAATAACAACACAAAGAAACCCAATGACACTAAAATAACATTACATTGACAGAGAATTGATACTAGGAAATAGAATATCGCATTGAAATCCGATGACACCATAATAACATGACACTGACAGACAAATGATGACAGGGACAGAAAAACTCAACAAAAGCCAATAACAACAAAATAATATGACAACTATAACGAAATATAAGGAAATAAAGAAATAACAAGAAAACAAGAAGGCAACATAACAACTATAGCGAAATTCCTGAAAACAATAAGACAGTAAGAAAACAAGAAGGTAATATGAGAACTATAGTAAAATATTAGGAAATAAAAAGACGACAAGAAAATAAGGAGGGACTCACAACAAGAAAATAGTAGTTTAATCTAGTTGAATCTTACAAACCATAAGAAACTAAGCAAGTATTAAATGCAACTAACTTCGACCATTTCAAAAAAATAAATAAATCCAAGTATTTGCAATAAATGAAACAAAAAGAACTTCTGAGCAATTAAATCTTACAATAAACGAAACAATAATAGTTGTAAAAAAAAAACTCTTCTCGACACAATGTCGTAGATGAAGAAATCAGAAGAAGTAGTAGAATTTCGAAGAGAGTTTTGTTGAACGAGAAGGAAAAAAAGAAAGATGATTTGAGAGGAAAAAGAAGAAGTAGAGGTAATGAAAGTAATTTGTGTTTACTTTTCTTTCAAAATACTTTGAAAAGATAACGTAAGAGTATGTAGATGCATTAATTGTTTTGTAAGTTCACTGTCGTAAGAATAGTAGGACAAAGAGAGAGAATGAGAATAGCGTGATATTAATTTAACACCACGTGAGATTTATGTGACCTCTACATAAATAGTCACATTGGAGGGATAAGAAAAAGGGTGTAATTGGGGGTTCGTATATTATTTTCCTGTAGATTATGTGTATATAAAAATGGTGTATACCAAACTTTTGTAATCCACGGACACGGTAGATCTAGTTCGGTTACATCCTGAATGATCCGACCCGAGTCAGCGCCAGCTCTTTCCTCTCGTTACTCCACGCTCGAGGGAGAGAGATCAGAGGGAAGAAGGAGACCGAGATCGGAGGCGATCTAGCATGTTTCCACCTACCGGTAGAGAAATCCCCCACGCCACCGTCCTCAACTTCTCCTTGTAGACTCCGGGGAGGATCTCCATTACCCGATGCAGCCGCCTCCGTCAACCGTCACCCGCTAGCATTTGGATCGTGCATCCGAAGTTGGTTCCATTTTTTTTCCTTTCGTGCGAAACTGCTGCTGGATGTGGTGAAAATCTGGTCCGATCCGCCGAGAGTTGGTTCCATTTTGGTTTTTAGAGCTCCCGAAGCTCCAAAGTAGCTTCCCTTTTTTTGGTTGTTGGGGAGGAGGAGGAGGAGGAGGAGGAGGAGGAGGAGGAGGAAGAAGGGAAGATGCAACCGAGGTACAAGCAACAGGAAGCGTTGATGCAGCAGGCGATGCTTCAGCAGCAGCAGCTGTACCATTCTGGCGTGCTCACCGCTGCCATGCCACAGGTTCTCGTTCTCGATGTTGTTCTCTTTATCAATGTGGGCTTTTTTTTTTTTGTCTTTTTATTTCTGTCTTGACGTTATTTACATTGGGAAGATTCTTGCTTCACGTCACTTCAGTTCACTTGATTCTTTGGTATTCAGGAAAAGTATTCGTTCTTTTCGTTTCCATAGGTGTGATTTTACCAGAAATAAGCTCCTTGGCTGTTGAATAATAGATTTTTCTAAGAGGAATTTCTTTTCCCTGATTTACATTTCGGCGTAGATTACAATGTGCTGAAGGTTCCTCAGTTCTTTCCTTCCCAACATTTTCCATACCTTTTTCTACGCTTATGTTTTTATATTCCACATAGGTATACATGCAGTGTGTTGGCTGCATTCAGCATTCTCCTTCGTGTGATGTATTTTTTCTTGCTGATTTGTATCGTTGATTTTTCTTTGAAGGAGATAATTGTCATTAACTCATAAAAGTTTGCAGGGATGATCTGGAAAGTCAAAATACATAGAATATCTTGAAATACATCTAGAGTTAAGCTTAGTAGATAGCTTGATAGATAATATTAGTCCTTTCACAGAACAAATACATCAAACAAA
>JAMKQA010019916.1:0-19789 GCA_024699735.1 Posidonia australis
GGTTGGCCGTCGGTTGAAGTGGGTTGTTGGGTTTCTTCAGCTATAAAAGGAGGAGAGGGGCAGTGGTTTCAAAGACTTTTTGGCGAGAGAGAGAGAGAGAACTCAGAGTGCTAGAGAATTCCAAAGAGAAAGGGAGGCTCGCGGGAATGAGAGGAAGAGAATTTAGACACTCCGGCGAGCTGTGAAGGAGCCTCACATCGTCAGGCCAGGTATGCTCTCTTCAGACCTCCTTTAGTTTCGAACATAGCTTTCTGAGGTCCTCTCCTTCTTCCTGGAACAATTCCGAGCAATCCAGAGGTTTTCTCTGGTCAGAATTGCTCCCTGGAGCTCACCGTCGTCGTTTTCCGGCGATGGAGGTGGGGGAAATGATCTAGGGCACGACCCTGGCCCCTGAGCTTCCTCTCCGCCTCCTCTGATCATCCTTGAGCTTCTTCGCCCCCTGGATTGCTGCTCCTTCGCCTCCAAAAGGCTCCACCTGAAGATCGCCAGAGACACGCCAATCTAGCCATCACCGGAGAAGATGACCGTTCCAATGGAGGATCGCACACCCCCCGCTGCTCCAAGCTCCTCCGATGGTCTAGCAGCACGCCTCGACGCTCCACGAAGCCTTCGGAGCCTCCCGAATCGCGCCACGAGCTTAAATCGTGCCTCCCGAATCGCGTCGACGACTGTCGGAGCACGCTTCTGCTCCATCCTCCATCATTCTGCTTCAGGAGGAGCGGGGAAGCTCCCTGGCGCTCCATGATGCCACCACGACAGTTGGATCGCGGCGCCGCAGCATGCCAGAGGCTCTTTCTTCCTCGACGTCGTCGCCGGAGCACCTCGACGGCGAGGTAGGTGAGAGGCTTGCTCCCACAGTTTGCTCTTTGATCCACTCGGTTGGATTATCTCCCCTCTTCTTCTTGCTGCTTCCCATGGGGTCTGATCTCCGATCAAACCATGGGAAGGCCTCTGATGGCCCCCTCCTGCGATCGTCCGTGGTGGAGCACTGTCGTCGGCGACCGTCGTTCTTTTTTTCCTTTTAAAACAATTTAAAAAACATTTATTTTAATAAACTTTTGAAAGTTTGTTTTTCTTGCATTTAGGTCCTTTTTGTATTACACTTTGGTCCTTTTATTACAAATAGGTCCTCCAGTCATTTTTTCTAAAATCATTCGAATAAAGTTTTAACTGAAAATATTGCATTCTTCCCCTTGAACATTTAAAATAATGTTTTCCAGACATTAAACTTTAGCAATAGCCCTCAAGTTTTCGTTTAATGCATTTTATTCAGAAATTTTGCATAAGAGACCCTAAGCTTTCTTGAAATCGTTCTGAAAGTTCATTTTTCTGGTTAATTTGCATTTAAGCCCCTACATTCTTCTGAAATCATCCAGGATGTTGTTTTTGCTGGTTAAATTGCACTTTAGCCCCATAAGTTTTTGAAAACTTTTCTGAAGCATGTTTTCTCAAGGTAAATTGCACTTTAACCCTCTGTCTTTATTGAAATTCTTCTGGATGCTTTATTCTGCTGGGCATTTTGCAGTTTAGCCTTCATACTTTACTATAATTACTTTGATTACCTGTTTTCAGGGGTAAAATGACCATTTTGCCCCTGAAACTTCTTGAAACTTTTATGAATCATTTTTCTTGCATTTTTACCCTGATTTTATGTAGAATTGATTTAAATGCATGCTTTAGTGGTAAAATTGCATTCTGATCCCTAGAGAACTTCATTTTGACTAGGAATGCACATTTACCCCCAGATTTCTTCATAATTGCATAGAATGTGTTTTCCTATATATTTTTGATAACATGGGCTTTAGAACTTCAGTTTTCCTCGAAATTTGGGCTTTTTACACAAAACCCCCTGGAGTTTTCATATTTGCATTCACACTTGCACTTTGCATGACTTTTCACATCTTTTTGCACAGATTTTCTCGTCTTTTCGTCCCAACATTGTGTACGTTTTCCTAGCTTGATTCTAGCTTGGTTTTCTCCCGATTTTTCGTGGTTTTGACTTGTTTTGGTCTTCCATCCCCCGAGGGCGTACAGTAAAAGGCTTACAAAGCCGACATGGTCCCGAAAAGAGGATTATTTTTCCCTTTTTGATTTTCTCAGATTTATCCCAAATTTCAGCTGTTTTGCGAGGCGTTTTTCGAGAATTTTACGATTTTCCTCATCACCCAAGGGCGTACAGTAAAGCGGCATTCTAAATGCCTACATTTGACCCTCGGATTAACTTTTTCCCTTTATTTCACTTTTCTCTTTGATTTTGCATGTTTTCAGTCATCATTTAGCATGAGCATATAGAATAAGCAAGCATACATCCATAGACCATTGACAGTAGGAAACCTAGAAAGACCGAGTTTTCTCGGGCGCATGGGGGTGCCTAACCCATTCCCCATGTGTAACCAGAATCCTTACCCTTTCTCTGGCCTGCATTCATTTGTGCATTGTCCATTAGGTACGGAGCACACACATACATTCTGCATCTTATTTGCATCTCGATTTTCTTGTGTTTCTTGATTTTCCTCGTCTTTCCATTAAAAGAATAGGTGGCGACTCCTTTCCTTATCCTTTTTTCCCTTAGTGTTTCCGGGTCTAGTCTCTTCTTCCGGATTCACCATTTTCGCCGTGACCATATCGGATCTCCTCGTGTGTTTACACACACTGAGTAGAGGAGAGCCGTGCTAGGGTTCCACCGGCATGGTCATAGATAGCATGAATATGTAGATATCATGCGGTTAGGATGAAATTTGGTGGATTTATGCGAGTTTTAGTGACGCATGCTACAGTTGTTTTAAATGAGCTTCATGCCTTCATGATTTTCGTATGGCTTGCATGATGAATGGATTCATGAATGGTTTGAGGGGTTTTGAAGTAGACTCAAGGGTCTACACCCCACGATTTATCCATGTTTTATGATGCATGTTTGTGGGGTCCGCCGGAGGCTCCCACTTTCGATGAACGAATGGTTTGTTGGTAGGGGCCGTGTGCAGAACATGGGAGATTTGGCATGCCAAAATGGGATCAGCATACTAAATCCCTGTCAGTTTGTAAAGAGATGTCTGGTTTTAGTAGACCAAAAACATTCGGTCGACCAAAACAGGAGGTTTCGATATATCAAAAATATTTAGTACACCGAACCAGTGATTTTCGGTATACCAAATTTTATTTCGGTCTGCCATTTCTATCCCCTGGCCTATATAGATAAATGGGCATAAATGATGGAAATAAATGTTTTTAAAGGGATAATGAGCGTGTGTTAATAGTGTTTTCCCCATGTAAGTGTCATGGAGGAATATGGAATCCAAATAAGTTTATTTGGAAATGGTTTTGGGCTTGAAGCCCTAAAAAAAATGAAAGAAAGTGATTAAATGTGTGGTTTTTGGGCATGAGACTCAATTTATGATTTTAAAGCATGGTTTTCATGAATTTGAGTTGGGATCCTAGTAGAGGGTCATGTGTTTCATGGAAAAGATTCCTGCAATGAAGGAATGAAATGGAAATGGTTTTAAAAAGAAAACTTAAGAGTTTTTGAAAATAAGCACTAATAATGTGTTGTGGAATCATGGGAGTTGGTGTCAGCAATATGGTAGGAGAATGGTACTCCAAAGAAACCAATTATCAGATACGACCGTGGTTGCTAGTGTGAGACCACGAGTGGATAGTGTCGACAAATTGCAAAAAATATCAATTGTCGACACAATGGTGGTCACCAATGTTTGTGACAGTGTAGGCTGAGCTTGGGTTATTGAACCTAACTGTTCGGGTCACCGATGGAACGTCAGGCAAAGACGTATCTCCATGCATATATGAAAAGAAATTGAGCCCGATTGGCTGGGACGGTGTCCTCCCACACGGGGAACTTTACCACGACAATGCAGGGAGGTGAGGGAAATGGTGTCCTCACCTACTGCTTGTGTGCCTGGTTACCCCTGATCAAGGTAACATCAATAAGAAAAGTGGAAATAAATAAGAAAAGTGTATGGTTTTGTGAAAAGAAAAGAAATGTGGTTTGGCTAGGATTGGACTTGTGATTGGTTCTAAAATCCTAGAATTTAATATGAATGGTGTTTTAACTAGTTACCAGTCAGTGTTTGTGTTTTTTGTTTTGAGCCCTGTGAGGCTTTGCGTTTTAGGTTGGACTTTGTCGAGAATGCAGTTTTCTCGAGATATGAGAATGGTTTTAAAAGTGTATAAAGGAAAGAGATATGAGTTTTGAAAATGATTTTAGTTTTAGGAAGAAATCCCTAGTATTGAAAAGAAATATTAGTTTTGAAAAAGAGCATGGTTTTGGGAAACTTTCCAAATGTTTTGAAAGAAAAGCGAATGGGGTTCTAGGAATGGATTCCCAAGTGATTTTCAAGGTAAGGAAAAGTTGTTTTAAAACAGATTTTCAAAAGAAAACCAAGTTTTATAAATTAAAGCTGTGTTTTTAGTAATTTTGCTGGATTCTGTTGTATGTGTGTTTGGGGCCGGTATTGGGTGACTTAAATGTCACTCACGTGTGCTTTGGTTGGTTTTTAGGTGTAGTCAGGTGCAGTCGAGTTTCGGTGCTAGAGTAGGAACTTCTAGTCACACATCGCTTCCTAGAGGTGAGCCTTAGTTACAGTTATTTAATTATTGTTGTAATTAGTGTAATTTTACTTATGATATTGGTAACGTGCCCGGGATCAGGGTGTTACACTAGTTCTATTTCAAAGGCTCCTTCTTGGATGGCACCAGCAAAATTGAGGGAGCTTAGGAGTCAGCTTCAGGAGTTTCTAGACAGAGGATTTATTAGACCAAGTGTGTCACTGTGGGGTACATCGATACTGTTCATTAAGAAGAAGGATGGTTCACTCCGTCTCTGTATTGGTTATCGGATGCTGAACCAGATTACAATCAAGAATAAATATCCTCTGCCGATGATTGATGACTCGCTTGATCAGCTTCAAGGGGCTTTAGTCTTCTCAAAGATTGATTTGAGATCAGGGTATCACTAGTTGTGGATCCAAGAGACTGATGTGCATAAGACAACTTTTCGTACCTAGTATAACCATTATGAGTTTCTGGTTATGCCATTTGGGTTAACAAATGCACTCGTTGCTTTCATGGACCTGACGAATAGGGTGTTCAGGCCCTACCTAGATCAATTTGTTGTAGTATTTGTTGATGACGTGTTGGTATATTCCCTTGATGTGTGGACTCACCAGACACATTTGAGAATTGTGTTGGAGACTTTAAGGCAGCACCAACTCTATGCAAAGTTCTCTAAGTGTGAGTTTTGGTTGGAAGAGGTCACATTCCTTGGCCACATTATTTCAGGCGAGGGGATTAAAGTGGACCCAACCAAAGTTGAGGCAATTAGCAGTTGGTCCAGACCCATAATAGTGACAGAGATCAGAAGTTTCTTGGGCTTGGTTGGCTATTATAGGAGGTTCATACAGGATTTCTCCAAGATTATAGCACCTTTGACCAGATTGACACAAAAGGAGGTTCCTTTTGTCTAATACTGGCAATGTGAAGAGGGCTTTAATGAATTGAAGACTCAGCTGGTCACATCTCCTGTTTTGACTCTACCCTTTGGGAGTGGAGGCTTTGCAATATACTGTGATGCTTGTGGGACAGGATTAGGGTGTGTATTGATGCAACATGGAAGAGTTGTGGCGTATGCCTCATGTCAACTGAAGAACCATGAAAGGAATTATCCCATTCATGATTTGGAGATGGCTGTAGTGGTGTTTGCACTGAAGATCTAGAGACATTACCTGTATGGTGAGCAATTTGAGGTATTCACAGATCACCAGAGCTTAAAGTATATCTTCACTCAAAAGGATTTGAATCTGAGGTAGAGGAGATGGCTAGAATACCTCAAGGACTTTGACTTTAGCATGTCCTATTACCTTAGGAAGGCTAATGTAGTCGCTGATGCCCTAAGTAGGTGCACTCACATGATGGCCAGCCTGATGATCAAGGAATGGCGCATGCTAGAGGATTTGGTTGGGTGCAGACCTTTGAGACAGTCTTAGGAACTTGCTGGAGCTTGGGTGGTAAATATGTCTATTCGCCCAAGATTATTGGAGGTTATTGTGGTTGCTCAGCAACTAGACCCTTTTGTGCAGGAGGCTTGGGCAAAACTGGAGGTGGGAGAGGCGCCTCACTTCTCTGTTGGTGCAGATGGAGGACTCCGATATGATATACGCCTGTATGTGCCTCAGGTGGAGGAAGTAAAACAAAGCCTACTCGATGAAGCCCACCAGTCTAAGTATATAGTTCATCCAAGGAGCACTAAGATGTACAAAGATCTGAAGAGAAATTTTTAGTGGCCTGGAATGAAGAGAGAGATATCTGAGCATGTGATGAAGTGTGCAACCTGCCAAATGGTCAAGATTGAACACTAGAAGCCTAGGGGAATGCTGCAACCTCTGGATATTCCGATTTGGAATTAGGAGTATGTATCAATGGACTTTGTGATAGGACTACCCAAGACCAGGAGGAAGAACGACACCATCTGGGTGATTGTGAATCGTCTCACAAAGTCAGCACATTTCTTACCCATGAGGGCGAATCTCCCATTGGTTCAATTGGCAGAGTTTTATGTGGCTGAGATAGTCTGACTGCATGGGGTTCTGGTGTCCATTGTGTCTGAAAGGGACACTAGGTTTACATCTAGATTTTGGGGAGCATTGCAAGAGGCTTTAGGCACCATTTTACATTTTAGCACAGGCTTCCACCCTCAGATAGATAGACACACTGAAAGGATTATCCAAACCTTAGAAGACATGTTGAGGGCCTGCACATTGGATTTTATAGGGAGCTGGGAAGATCATCTTTCATTGATTGAATTCTCCTACAACAATAGCTATCACTCTAGCATAGGTATTACACCATATAAGGCATTGTATGGTAGTCCTTGTAGAACACCTACCTGTTGGGATGAAGTAGGCGAGAGACAGCTCGTGGGCCCAAAGATTGTGCAGCAATATGTAGAGAAAGTGGACCTGATCAGGAAGAGACTAGCAGCTGCACAGAGCAGACAAAAGAGTTATGTTGATCATAGGCATAGACTTTTGAAGTTCGAGGTTGGAGACTTCATCTTCCTAAAGGTGTCACCAACGAAAGGCGTATTTAGATTTAGGAAGCGGGGGAAGCTGAGTCCTCACTACATTGGACCCTATAAGATAGCCAAAAGGGTTGGGGAAGTTGCCTATTAGTTGGACATGCCTCCAGAGTTCTCGGGCGTGCACAATATGTTTCACGTCTCAATGTTGAGGAAGTGCTTGGCCGCCACATCCCAAGTGATTTCAATTTAGCTGAGTGAGCTGTAGGAAGCTTTGTCCATGGTGGAAGATGCTATGCAGATCCTTGATAGAAAGGAACAGGTCCTCAGGAATAAGGTGATACCTCTTGTATTGGTTCAGTGGCAACACCATGGCGTTGAGGAAGCTACTTGGGAGCGAGAAGCAAACATGCGGTCACAGTATCCCCATTTGTTTGATTAGTGAATTTTTGGGACGAAATTCTTTTGAGGGGGGTATGATGTAACATCTGTATCTGATTTTCCATTTAATGAAAGACCATGGAATTTGTTGTATTATTTGAATATGGTTTATTAATGGATAATCAAGGTTATGTTTGTTGTTGTAGTCTCTCCCAGTGTATTTGTGTTATTTGTTTCCCTTGGTTGTGTGACTTCTCTGGCATTATGGGTCGTATGTACATCTTGGGACCCGTGCTTGAGGGTGAAACCCACTTGGTCTTGGTCAAGGAATCTAACCCAACCCCCTTGACTAGGCACAAGCTCTTCTCCTCAAGCCCGTGATCCCTACTGTGGGAGGCCTGCCTAGTCTCATCTCGTCGTGGAAGAAGCTGGCAGGGACGACCAGTGGGGATTCTCGAATGGTAGTGGCAAAGGGGTTAAGATGTAAAGGAGATGGCGCAAGGAAGGGGAAGCCGGGCTTGTGGGTGGAGACCAGAGGTGTGTCGAGAGTGGGAGAGGAGAGCTCTATGCTAGGGGAGGCTGCGCGGGTGGAGGAGGCCATGTCGGACCTTGCTAGGGCCACGTGGAGCTTGCCGGAGCCAGAGGATGTCGGAGGTATGCGAGGCTCGCTGGAGCAAGGTACATGTTCCCCTTTCTCCTTCGTTTCTCGGTTAGGGCCTAATGGATTCATGTGAGGGTTCTCCAGGTGGAAGGATCACGGGATGGTGGTTGGCTCCTACACAGGGTGGCACACCGTGGCAGTGTAGTACACTTCAACGCCCACTTGTGGCCAAAGTTAGTTGCCTGGCATCGGGCTTCCCGACTCACTGTATGTGGTTTTGACCATTGAGGGCCTTGTTCAAGATTTTGGGCTAGTAGAGCCCTATCTGCTATCTTGGCCGTTGTGAGCAGTGTTCACTATAGTGTTCGGCCATGTTGGCCTGATTTGTGGGATTTTAGAAAAATTGATTTGCAAAATAATGTTAAAGGAAAATTAATTAAAGTTTTGTTTTCTGTCGATTTCGTGGGGTGCTTGCTAGGTGGCTTTTGTCACTCACACTTTCTTTGTAGTTTTGGGTTGTAGGTGCAGACATGCAGATGAGTTTTAGCATAGTGTATATAGTTCGGAGTCTCGTAACTGCACACACAGGTTCCTGGTAGTTGATATTTCTGTTAGCTTTTAATTTCCTGTAATTTAATTTATTTTAAATTATTATGGAAATTAGGGACGTTACAAATTGTTGGCTTCATCTCTCCTAATCTTAATTGCTCATATATTGAATATGACAATACATTGATCCCTGCTCCTAAATCAAGAAAGGCTCCATCAAATTTTGTGTTACCTATGACACATGATATTGTGTGACTCTTTGGATCCTTATATTTCATAAGCTCCTTCGTTGGTCTTTTTCTAGTGCATAAGTCCTTAGGTTATTTTGCATAAGTAGGGACTTGTTGGATTACATCTAGAAGGTGTTACAACCTGAATTTTCCATGATAATTTAAAACAATTTAAACTACGTGAAAATTAAAGCAAAACAAAAGATATTAAACTACCAGGAACCTATGTGTGTGGCTAGGAGACTCCAGACTATGTACACTACGCTAACTCAACTGCATGTCTGCACTTGCAAAGTAAAACCACAAGGAAAACGCATGACTGACAGAAGTCACCCAGTACGCACCCCAAGAAAAACGACGGGAAAACGAAATCATAACTAATTTTTCCTTTTAAATTCATTTCGCAAACCATTTCTCAAAATCCTCTCAAACTAGGCCCACACCGGTCAAAACCACAATTGGGGCTCTACTAGCCCAAAACCATAAGCAAAGGCCCTTAATGGCCAAAACCACACATAGTGAGTCGGGAAGCCCGGCGCTAGGAAACAAAGCTTAGGCTACACGCAGTCCACCGAGGAGAGACCCCGACGTTCTGCACTGCCATGGTGACGGCCACCCTGTGCAGGAGCGTTCACCGTCCTACGATTCTCTCTCTCTAGAGAACCGTAAAAAAGCCAACCCCTCCCTATGAAGGTTGTCCTGTCTCTTAGGATGCTACTAGCTACAGGGCACGTGTCCCACCCGTAAATGGCCACCATAGGGTATGCCTCCTCAAGGCTTCCTCCACACATGTTGCTCAGGTGGGAGTGTCATACCTCCACACCCAACAACACCCGAGTCTCAGTGCTTACAGTGACAACAGGAGTATCATACCTCCCTGTCATGCCACAAGACACCTCAACCCACAGACCACAACCCTAGCCTTGAGATGCTAGACAAGGAGTCTCATACCTCCAGAACCCAACATCCCTTAGGCTTAGGTATCTCAGCCCCCAACCTTGATCAGGGTGTTGCGTCCTACTACCCGAGAATGTCGTCACCTTCCCTGGTCCCGACGACACGGTCCCACATTGTCTCAGCCCGCACACAGACCCAGAAAACCATTTTCAAAAACCATTTTATATCTTTGAATATTCTTCCAAAACCATGGGAAAACAACGCATCAGGTGTCCCAAGGGACCACCACTGACGGCCCACAATCCCATCTCAATGGGACAAAACAAATCAATCTGAAAAACCCTCAGAAATAATATGTTACAAAAGCATTTGGGTCCAGATTCAACATGTCAAAAATCCCTAGTTCGGTAGACTAATCTGGATCGATCGACCAAATCAGGTCAACGATCAACACTTACGCCAAAATTGGTATATCGAAGATGGTTTGGCCGACCGAAATCTCATGATTCGAACGACCATCCAAAATCGGATGTTCAAATTTCGACCAGAGGACCTAATCTAACAGAAAAATGTCATCCTGAAATGGTTCGGTATGTTAAATTTTGCGAAAAACAGAAAATGGTCCAAACCCTATTGTTTGAAATCACCCAAAGTGGGAGCTCCGATCGGATGCCCCAAACAACCACCAAAAATCTCACATAAAACATAAGATGTAAACCCTTGAGTCTACTTCAAAACCTGACAAACAAAACCAGAATCCATTCACCATGCATCAAAATATAAAATCTCAAAGGCATAATGGTCAAAACGACCCAAAACTCAACCACGAGCATAAATGCTCATAAATCCATCATAAATTCTCATAAATTTGCAATAAATTCTAGGAATGTAAATTTACCTAGATTTCATGCAATTCTATCAATTTCTACTATTTTCATGATCTCTATTCAAGGGATAGAGTTGTGTACCTGATAAATGCACATCGACGGTCCTCCTACCAACTCCGAGGACCTCGACCCTCATTAGGGCACACATGACCACAGGGGCACACCACCCAAGCTCCACATGCCGCCACGAGCCGTCGCACGCCTCTGCACACCGTCGTTGGCCCTTGAGCACGTCGAACAAAGGAGGGGAGAAGTAGGGGAGGGGGGACAAGGGAGGGAGAGTGAAAGAGAGAGAGAGAGAGAGTCGGGAAGGAGGAGGAGGTGAGTGGAGGGAGAGGGAAGGGAGTGGCATGCTCAAGACGGAGGAAGACACACGAAGAAGGAGAGGACGGCTGAGCTGGTTGTGGCCACCGCACACAATCTTATAAAGCCACGCAAGGTGATAGCTGAGCACATGCTCAACCGTGCATCCTGCCTACCACAAGCCACACGAGCTCACCAACTCACTCCCACCAACCATCCCACGAACGTGAGCCCCACATGGACTCACACCCAAGCCCCACATGCACAGTGCCACAATACACAATGCCAACCCACGCACAGGGACACGCAACAGAAGCCTGCCCACAAGGTCTAAGCACAAAACCACACAACGGACCTCGGAACAGTAACACCTGTTTAGGAATAAATTCATTAAAATGTAAATAATTACAAAATGAATTTTATGGGTGTTACATCCTAACCACCTTAAAAGAAGATTTTGCCTTCGAAATCACTACGCAAAAAAATACAGGTACTGGGTTAGGATGGCTTCCTCATGTTCCCACGTGGCCTCCTCGGCTCCATGATGCCGCCATCGCACCAAAACCAACGGAATCACCTTGTTCCGTAGCACCTGCTTCTTGCGGTCAACAATATGGACAACATCCTCCACAAAGGACAGATCTTCTTGGAGCCCTTCTAGCTGAACTGGGATCACATGAGATACGCCAGCCAGGCACTTCCTCAACGTGGAGACATGGAACACGTCATGCACGAATGACATCTCTAGTGGTAGATCCAACCAATAAGCAACCTTACTGATCCTCTGGGTGATATGGTAGGGGCCAATATAACGAGGACTCAGCTTGCCATGCTTCTCAAACTGCATGACACACTTGGTCGATGACACCTTAAGGAACACAGTCTCCCATCAGAAATTCCAGTAGTCTCTGCCTCCTATCGACATAGCTCTTCTGCCAACTCTATGCAGCTAACAGCCTGCTATGGATCAAGTCCACTATGTTTGCATACAATTGCACCAGCTCAGGACCAATCAACTAACGCTCGACCACCTTGCTCCAGCAAACCGAGGATCTGCATGGCCAACCATACAGAGCTTCGTATGGCGCCATCCCGATGCTTGAGTGATAACTATTATTGTAGGCAAACTCAATCAACGACAGATGGTCCTCCCAGCTTCCTTGAAAGTCTAAGGCACATGCTCTGAGCATATCCTCCAGCGTATGGATAGTCCTCTCTATCTGACCATCCAACGGACGATGAGATGTTGTACTATAGTTGAGCACGGTGCCAATGAGTACGGTGCCAATGGCCTTCTACAGAGTTCTCTAGAACCTTGAGGTGAACATCGTGTCTCTATCCGACACAATGGACACCGAAACACCATGCAGCCTCACCACCTCGGACACATATAACTCAGCTAGGCGGTGCATCGGTAGCTTCACCCGGATGCCAAGGAAGTGAGTAGACTTGGTCAACAAATCCACGATCACCCACACGGTGTTGTTCTTCCTCTGAGACTGTGGTAAACCAGTCACGAAGTCCTTCGAGATGTGCTCCCACTTCCACACAGGAATATTCAATGGCTGCAAGGTTCCTCCAGATCTCTGGTGCTCTGCCTTGACCAGCTAGCAAGTTGTACACGTCGCCACATGGTCAGCAACATTTCTTTTCATACCAGGCCACCAAAAGTTCCACTTCAAGTCTCGATACATCTTCGTACTCCCAGGGTAAATAGTGTACCAAGACCAATGCGCTTCATCCAGCAACCTCTGCCTGGCCTCCTCATACTAGGGCATATACAAACGCATATCATATCTCAGCTCTTTATATGCTCCAACAGAGAAATGAGGCTCTTCACCAGCCTCGAGCTTCTTAAACACAGCCTGAACAAACGGATCCAGCTACTGACAGGCGACAATAAACTGCACCAGCTTAGGGCGAACAGATATGTTGGCCACCTAGAGACCAACCGTTCCCCGAGCTTGTCGCTTCGGCCTGCAGCTCACCAGATCCGCCAACATGGTCCACTCCTTGACCATTAGGCTTGTCATCACGTGTGTACACCAACTCAAGGCATCGGCGACCACGTTGGCCTTGGCCTTGCCAGGATGGTAGGATAGGCTGAAATCATAGTCCTTCAAATACTCCACCCAATGGAGCTGTCTCAAGTTGAGGTCCCTCTGCGTGAAGATATACTTCAAGCTCTGATGATCAGTGAAGACCTCAAACTGCTCCCCATAGAGATAGTGTCACCAGAGCTTGAGTGCGAACACTACGACAGCCATCTCCAAATCGTGGGTGGAGTAGTTCTCATGATCCTTCAGCTAGCGTGAAGCATATGTGATGACATTGCCATGCTGCATTAGAACACACCCCAACCCAACGCCACTGGCATCACTATATACAGTGAAGCCACCATTTCTAGAAGGCAAAGTCAACATAAGGGTAGAAACCAGACGAGACTTCAGCTCTTAGAAACTCGCCTCACAATTCTGGTCCCAATAAAATGGAACTCCCTTCCTGTTCAATTTTGTCAGAGGCGTGGCTATGGAGGAGAAATCCCTAATAAACCTCCTATGATAGCCCGTCAAACCCAAGAAACTCATGATCTCCATCACAATCCTGGGTCGCTCCCATCTGCTCACCGCTTCGACCTTGGCAAGATCCACTCTGATGCCTTCTCCAGAAATCAAATGGCCAAGGAACATTACTTCGCTCATACTTGGAGAATTTGGCGTGTAGCTGATGACGCCTCAGAGTATCCAAAACCGCCCTTAAATGCAAGGCGTGAGTCTCAACATCAGGGGAGTAGACTAGCACGTCATCAACGAAAACCACAATGAACAGGTCCAGAAAAGGGTTGAAAATCTTGTTCATTAGATCCATAAACGCAGTCGGTGCATTAGTCAAGTCGAAAGGCATGACCGTGAACTCGTAATGCTTATACTGCATCCGGAAAGCAATCTTCTGAATATCTAAGTCTCGTATCTTCAACTAATGATACCTTGACCTCAGATCAATATTCGAGAATACAGATGCAAATTGCAACTGGTCGAACAAGTCATCAATGCGGGGCAAGGGATACTTATTCTTCACTGTGATTTGGTTCAGCATCCAATAATCTATACACAGTCGAAGCAAACCATCCTTCTTGCGGATGAACAAGACAGACGCTCCCTATGGAGACACACTTGGCTTGATAAACCCCTTGTCCAGCAACTCCTGCAACTAAGTCTTATGCTCTTGTAACTCTGCTGGCACCATGCGATAGGGAGGCTTCGACACAACACCAAAACTAGGGATCAGATCGATCAAGAACTCTACTTCCCTGTGAGGTGGCATACCAGGCAAATCATCAGGGAAAATGCTGGGATATTCACATGCCACGGAGATGTTGTGAACACCCAATTCAGGAGAAGTGGAGGTAACAATACTAGCTAGATACCCCGCACAACCCTTGACCAAAGACTTATAAGCCTTCGTAGTTGAAATGAGAAGCTTAGGCTCACCCTCACACCCACCTTGCACAAAGAAAGAACCATCCTCAGGAGACCCAAAATGAACTCTTCTTCGAGCACAGTCGATCAAAGCGGACTACTACTGTGACCATGCCGATGGAACCCTACATGGCTCTCCTTACGGTGCATGGAAGCACACGAGGAGTCTCGATACAGTCACAGTGAAGATGGTGAATCTGGAGAAGAAGACTAGACTCAGAAATACCAAGGAAAGATAAGAAAAGATAAGGAAAGGAGTCGCCACCTAGTCTTTTAATGGAAAGACAAGGAAAACCAAACACAAAGGGAAAAAATTCAAAAGAAACCAATGCAAAGAAAACATATGCATGCTCCGTGCCTAATGGATGAAATGCACAAATCAATGCGGGCCAGAGAACGAATAAGGATTCTTGTTACGCATGAGGAAGGGGTTAGGCACCCCCATGCACCCGAAGAACTCGACCTTTCTAGGTTTCCTACTCACTAAATAGTCTACTGGGTGTGTGCTTGCATATGCTAAAGATGACTGGAAAACATGCCAAATCAAAGAGAAGAAAAGAATAAAAGGAAAAAAAAATAGTCCAAGGGACTAATGTAGGCATTGAGAATGCCGCTTTACTGTACGCCCGTGGGTGATAAGGAAAATCGTGAAAATCGAGAAACTCTTGGAAAGCGTCTCGCAAATTAGCAGAAATTTGAATAAATCTGAGAAAATCAAATTGGGGAAAATAATCCTCATTCGGGACAATGTCAGCATGGTTAAGCCTGTTAATGTACGCCCTCGGGCGATGGAAAGCCAAATCAAATCAGAATCGCAAAAGTCAGAAGAAATCTGAGAAACATTGGCAAAATCAAGCTTGAAATGAGTTAGAAATGCGTGCACGATGAAAGAAAGAAGGCACAAGAAAATATGCAAGAAAAAGTGAAACAAAATGTGCAAAATGCATGTAAGAGTGTAAAAATGTAAATCCCATGGGCTTTTGTGCAAAATTCCAAAATTCTGAGTGAAAAATGTAATTCTGATGCTAAATCATCAAAAATACATAGAAAAACACATTTCATGTAATTTTGAAGAAATCTTTCGTCAAACGTGCAAAACTGTGCATTTTTGGTCAAATTGAAGATTCCTAAGGGTTAAAATGCAATTTTGCCATTAAAACATGTATTTAATGCAATTTGTGGAAATTCAAGGTAAAATATGCAAGGAAAAGAGTCCATGTTTGAAAACAGAAAGTTTCAGGGGTTGACATGTAAATTTACCCTAGAAAACATGCATTTAGTGTGAAATTAGTAAAATTCAGGGGCTAAAATGCAATTTAGGTCACATTTGAGCAAATATTTAAATTCCCAGGGTTCAATTTGCAAATTAGACAGAGAAACATGCATTCTGAATTATTTCAACAAAGTTTAGGGTTTTTTATGCAAAAAATGTTGGACTTAAATGCATGAAAAGGAACTTTGGGGGTTTTGTCAAACTTTTAAGCCTGGAAAACATTTTTAAAAAACTTATAGGGGTCACATTGCAATATTTTCAAATTAAACTTTATTCAAATGATTAAAAAAATTGCAAGGACCTAATTGTAAGAAAAAGGACCTACTTGTAAGAAAATAAGGACCTAACTGTAAGAAAACAAAAGTTTCAGAAGTTTAATCAAAGAAAACTTTTTTTTTTATTTTTTAAAAGGAAAAGAATCGATGACTACCGACGACAGAGCTCCGCCGTCGATGACCATCGGGGATGCTCTTCCAAAGCATCCCAAAGCTTGATTGAAGATCAGACCTCATGGGGAGTAAGAAGAGGAGGAGAGGGAAAGATCCAACGGTTTAGATCGAAGGCTCGACGGTTGGAAGAGGCTGCCCGTCTCCCTCACTGTTGATGCATCCTCGGCGACGGCGTCGAGGAAGGAGAAAGCTCTGGAGGCCACGACACTGTTGTTCAAGGCTCCTGGAGGCATGAGAGATTGACGAGGATCGTTTCCCTTCCTTCAGAGGTCAAAATGGAAGAAGATTTCATAATACTGGGCTTCCCTGCCGTCGCTGTCATCTTCTCTGGCGAGCGAGGTTGCAAGGGTGATCCAAGGACTAACTTGCGATTCTGGAACCTCAGGAGTGTTGGTCGAGAGCCAGAGATCGTTCCTTAGGGGTCGGAGCGGCGTTGCAAGGTGTGAGGCGTCCTGTTGCATTTCACTATGCATCGTCTTCCTCGACGACGGTGACAGAATGGCATCGACGGTGTGCTGCTTCTGGAGGCTGAACGAAGGCTCGAAACGGTGCACCAAGGGTCAGAGAAGCAGGAGGAAGACCAAGGGGAGAAGATTGAACAACTTGGGGCACGAATCGAGCTCTGGATTCGTGCCCCACCGAGGTCACTAGAAAACGACACCGGCGAGGCTCAAAAACTCAATTCCAGCCAGGGAAACCCTCTAGCACGACTGAAATCGAACAGGGGAAGTAGAGGGAGACCTAGGAGATCATTTTGGAAGGAAATGGAAGGGTGTGGAGGGCGTACTTGGCCTAGCAGTGGAGTTGATCGTCGGAGCTCGCCGGAGATGACTGGAAACTCCGATTTCTCTCCTCCACGAGCTTCCTCTCTCTTCCTGGAACTCTCTGGTTGCTCTAGTTGGGAGGAAAAGGCTTAAGGAGCTCTCCGCTCAAATTTTCCAAATCCCCCTTTTCACTTGCAAATGAGGGCTATTTATAGGCTTGCCATGGTTTGGTTGGTTGTTATGGTTAGAGTGGGAGGTGGTTCAGGTGGTTGGAGTGAAGTGGGAAGTGGTTAAGGTTGTTGGAGTGAAGTGGGAAGTGGTTAAGGTGGTTAGTGTGAAGTGGGAAGTGGTTAAGGTTGTTGGAGTGAAGTGGGAAGTGGTTAAGGTGATTGGAGTGAGGTGGGAAGTGGTTAAGGTTGTTGGAGTTTGACATTAGGGTTTGACTTATGTTTATGGTTTGACCTAGGGTTTGACCTAGGTTTAGGATTTGAATTAGTGTTTTTAATTTGGTTTAGGTCTTAACCTTGGGTTTAGGATTTGGATTAGGGTTTAACCTAGGGTTTAGGGTTTAGATTAGGGTTCTATGGTTTTGTTTGGCTTTTTAGGGTTTTTCTAGGGTTTTTAGGGTTCTGTTTGGGTTTTTCTAGGATTTTTAGGGGTTTTTTTCGGATTTTGTTTGATTTTTAGGGTCTTGTTTTGTTTTTGTCCAATTGCAAGCATATGAGGGGGGGTCTACAGATGCCCCTCCTTGAGCGAGGTTGGAGGATGAATGGAACAGAGCCCGATGCTCAAGGTTGACAGAGACACCCCACCCCTTCTTACAAGGAAGAGAGATCTGGAGGAGGAGATCATCTCTTGGAGTTGACGAAGATGCCCAGTCCAAAGCTACAAGAAAGAGTTAATTAATGGCAACCTGCTACCAGTCGGTGAATGCACCAGAAGTCCTGTCTCCTTGAACGCCACAAGCGAAGCCAAAATCAGAGAAGCCAAAACAAATGACAAATGCTGATAAGTTGACGACCAATCAGCTCTTAAAAGACAGGACTGGTTATCACACTTATCGAGAAAAGCATCGGACAAGACTCATGGTGCTTGCCGATCTAAAAGTGATTGGTCACCGAAGTCATTCGGGTAGTTCAGGCTACCAACTCAAAAGGAGGGAAAGAACAAGGAGAGAGGGGAATCCATCGGGCATCACAACTATTGCCCAGATAGTTCGGGATACCAACCCAAAGATGGAAGTTGGTGTAATCCATTCGGAGCACGACCAAAGGGGGCACCATCGATATCAAACTCTTTGAGAAAGGATCGAATGGGGCATGGTAGGTTTCAGACCTACCGACCAAAGGGAGAATGGTAAGTTTCGGACTTACCGAACAAAGAGAGAATGGTAATGTAGACACCCCGATTTTGAGGTGATTCATTGATAAGGCTCCAATTGTTGCTTTGAATATGGCTGACCCTTGGACCAATCCCTAAGCCCACAGCAAGCCCGCAGCTCAGTTAGGAAATCAGACAAATAGGAGAGAGCACCTAGCTAGCACACCAACCCTGCACACCAACCTAGCGCATCAACCTAACGCACTTCCCTAGCACACTTAGGTGGCGCCCTTAGCCAGCACACATCACTGGCACACAACGCTGCGCAGGCTGCGATTGCTGGCTTTCCACCTTCCTTGGCTGTTACCTCCAGTAGCGAATGTGCCGTGCAATATTCCAGGCTCTTCGTCTGTGAGGCTCTCCTTATACCCGTCACTCATCCTTGAGAGTTCCCTATAAAAGGACCCCCATAGGCACCCTTTTGAGAGAGGATGAAATCCTGAGAGTTGAGAATCCTGAGTAGAAATCCCTACATCCAGCCATTTCCTACTCTAAAACCCGACCTCTGTACGAGCTTCTCCACCAGTCCAGTAGCCTGTTTTCATTCGCTGGAGCACCTCCTTGCGTCCTAGAGCCTTCCAAAGCAACAAAGGTTTTCTTATCTCTGATATCGCGAAGAAGGAACATATCGTGAGGTAGGCATTCTACCTCCCTTTTTTAATTCCTTGATGGCATTTTTGAACTGAATAAAACATGCTAAAAACATCATGTATGATTTGTTTTATTCCATGTTTATGATGTTTTTCATGATATCATGCTTGTTCTTTCTATGCAAATAATCTCCATGCAAATCTACGTTAGCACTTCTAGCATGTAATCAACATGTGTTGTTGCTCCATGTTTAATATTTTTATCATGCACCATGTATGCTCTTGCACGTAGAAGCATGCACATTTGATCAACATTTACACATGTTTTGATTCATTTTATCCAAATCATGCTTGTTCTTAAATATTTCACACATTTTCATGCGTGAACCCATTCACTTGCCTTGGTTTCACTTGCATTGTTTTCATGGTGATTCTTGACCCTACGCACTCGCAGCATGTTTCCCAGTTTTACCATGGCATGAGCCTTTTAGCACTTGCATGAGTCCCCCTTCTATCTCTGCTGGGTGGGTTCTGGATCAGGTCACAATCTGATCCATAATCCCTGGGGCGCATATCCCTGTCGCACCTAACCCACCACTAATCTGGCGCACTCAGTAGGCGTGCCAGACTGGTCAGAGATTAGTGCACTTGCATTAGCATCATACTTGCATGGTTTTATCGTAGAGTTTTGAGCTTATTTCTTTCTGATTGATTCTATGGTCTGCCAAGATGCCACCAGCATGTTTTCAGGTTTCAATCAAACTGTTTTCCATTTGCTTTTTCTGCTTTGTTATTCAGCTCCAGGCTGAATCTGGTAGACTGATTGCACCTTACTCCCTTGTGAGAATCATGTGTATCAGTCCATGATCCAGAGGCTTGGCTGGATCATTGCTTCCTGCATCTAGTTCACATAGATTGAGATCTTGTGTGAGGCTTCAGGCCTTTGAGCTCAAGGTCGTCGCATTGCATTTACATGTTT
>JAMKQA010019931.1:0-10587 GCA_024699735.1 Posidonia australis
GAATAGCTGGCACAACTCCTACTACAAATGCAAATCCACTTCTTGTGTGGCAAGATTTGCATACAGGCTCAAATACCTCAAACAACAACTCATCTCCTAGGTAAGACCTCTAAGGGAGATCAAGAAAAAAAGAATGCAAATAGTTGAATCTCAAATAAACCTTCTAGATTCCTGGATATCTTCTCCAAACAATCATATCATCTTCCAAGAAAAATTGAAAGCACTAAAGGACGAACATTTTATCTTACTACAAGAACAAGAAATCTATTGGAAACAAAAATCCAGGATTCAATGGCTCAAAGAAGGTGACTCAAATACAAAGTTCTTTCACAATATTGTCAAACAAAGGAGAAGGACAAATACTATACATTCTCTACAAATCAATGGTATTTCAGAGCAATCCCCTACACTCATCTCTAAGGAGATAGAACATCATTTCAGTAGACAATTCAACAAACCTAGTAGAATTATTCCCACTCTTGACTGGGACTCTTTAATGCCCATCAAAATCACTAATCCTGATCTCTTAGAATCAATGTTTACAATAGAGGAAATTCACACAAATGTTGGCCATTTACCTGGGGAGAAAGCCCCTGGACCAGATGGTTTTCCTCTATTTTTCTTCCAACACTTTTGGGATATGATGAAAGAAGACATTCTAAATATCTTCCAAAATCTCCACAACTCTTCTGATCTTGACTTTTTAGCCCACATTAACCAGACATTTATTGCCCTTATACCAAAGAAGGACGGTATCAAACAAGTCAAAGACTTCAGGCCTATCAGCCTAGTCAATAGCCTGTATAAAATTATAGCAAAAACCTTAGCATCAAGGCTTTCTCCTGTCCTGGACCATGTCATTGATAACTCCCAATGTGCCTTCCTCCCTAGGAGGTACATTGGAAATTGCTTCCTTGTGGCTCAGGAGACTATACACCACATGAAACTCAATGGCATTCCGGGACTTGTTCTCAAACTTGATTTTGAAAAATCTTTCGATAACGTTAACTGGGAATTCCTGCTAGAAACAATGAAAGGGTTAGGATGTGGACAAAAATGGCTCAATTGGATAAAAACATGTATATCATTTGCCAGTTTCTCTGTACTAGTGAATGGTTCTCCTAAAGGCTTTTTTAAATCCACGAATGGATTACGGCAAGGGGACCCCCTATCCCTTTTACTATTTATTGTGGCCACTCATGTTTTAAACAGAATGCTAGCTCTAGCACTGGAAAATGAATTAATCTCTGGGATTCAACTACCAAACAATGGGCCACACATAATAAATATCCAATATGCAGACGATACCATTCTCTTTCTGCAGGCCTCTAAGAACAATCTTATTAATATCAAACGAATACTTTGTTGTTTCCAGACCGTTTCAGGATTAAAGATAAACTTCCATAAATCCTCTATCACTGGAATTACGGTTCAGGACCCCTTTATCAAAAGAGCCTCCCAAATCCTTGGATGTCAAATTGAGCATCTACCTATAAAATATCTGGGGCTTCCTCTTCACTACAGAAAACCTAAACACAGCGATTGGTTGCCAGTCATTGAAAAAATTTCAAATAAGCTATCTCTTTGGAAGGCAAAGATGCTATCTCTTGGGGGTAGACTTACATTGGTTAATGCAGTACTATCTGCTATACCCACTTATTATTTATCTGTCTTACATCTACCCTCCAGTGTGGAAAAAGAAATTGACAAACTTAGGTCGAAATTCCTATGGAATTCTCTATCCTCTTCCTCAGCTTGTCACTTGGCAAAATGGAGATCTATATGTAGACCTAAGGAACAAAGGGGATGGGGTATTATCAACCTAAGGAACTTCAACATGGCATTGAAATGCAAATTGCTGTAGCAATACATCTCAAATGATTACTCATTGAAATGGAAAGAGATAATTAAAGCTAAATACTCATCCACAAGGGGGCTTGGAGCAATTCTTAACATTTCCAACTCCAGATCCTCCCCGCTTTGACTGGAACTCAAAAAAAGCTTTGATGTCATAAATTCCTTTTCCTCATTTATTGTAAATAACGGAATGAGCACCATTTTTTGGGAAAACAAATGGTGGAATGGGGAAAAGCTTAGTGATCTCTTGCCTGACCTTTATAGGTTAATAAAACACAAAAAAGCTTCAGTTCATAGGGTTATCGGGATCTTCAACTATAATCCCAATGGTCTATTTCAGGACCAAACCACTTCTTCTGCCTCTATCTCCTTGCAACAGCAAAGGGATACACTAGCTATGCTCATTTCTACAGCTAGCTTAAACTCTGAGGAGGATTCCATTCTTTGGAATCCTACAAATGGCAACTTTACTGTTAAATCATGTTATGCTACTTTAAATGATGGTGGATTAAGATTTAAATTTTTTGAGGAAATATGGAAATACTGGGTTCCTCTTAAAGTGAAACTATTTTGCTGGTTGGTGCTTTATAATAAAATTTTGACTAAAGAAAATCTGTGTAAAAGAGGCTGGACAGGCTCCTTGCTCTGTGTTTTTTGTAATACCAATATTGAATCTACTGCACATCTTTTTATCTCCTGTCCTTTTACATATTCAATATGGAAAGCTTTTACTATGGCCCCTTTATACCCTGCTATCCTTTCCATTGCGGATCTATTTAGCTACCCTCCTATTCTAAAATTTGATTTGGCCAACATTGGTTGCCACTCCTTTGTGCAATTATTTATATGGACTATTTGGTGTGAAAGAAATAACAGAATCTTCAGGAATATTTCCAGGAACAAATATGTGTTAGTAAATGATATTCTATGCTTGTCTCATTGCTGGTTTGAAAGTATGGGTGTAAAATTTGAGAAAAATGAGAGCCTGCAATCCATTGTTTCCTTCCAACAAAATCGAGCTATGGACATTGACTCCTCCACTCCTGCTTTTGAAGAGGGAAAGCCTCTGTGATGGCTAAATGCTTGCTAGCCAAATTTTTACTCTCCTGTTCTTTTTTTGAGGTCTGTAACTAAGTCCTCTGTTTGGCATCATTTGCTTCTGAATTGTAGTTGCTAATTTTTGTTAGATCAAACTATGGACTATATGTGGTTTATGATTGGAATATATATAAAAAAACACAGGTTACCAGTTTCAAAAAAAAATATACAACAAACTCACATTATATAACACTAGGTAAATAAAGATCATAAAATTTCATCCTGGAACTGAAGAAAATCTAAACCTTATCTCCCGACATGCAACCATCAAAGCATGCCCTTAAACTAAGATTTCAAAAAAAAAAAAAAGACATACGAGGATTCAAACTGTGTGCAAGGCACATGACCTTCAGCCGTTTTCAGGTACGCTTGTATCAACTGTTGTCTCACTCCGTTTTTTTTCGAGCGAATAAAGAGGAAGATTTGACACTTTCTGTTTGAAGTAAAATATATATATACAATACGTTGGGTAAGGATGTTACCCTAATATCCAGATTTGGGTTGTATGGCCTTTACTCCAATCATTATTTACCTGTTCTATTTGAAGCTAACGCATAAACCTCTTTGGTTGGTAATTGGAACTATTGTTTCAACTTTCAAGATGAATGGATGTGAGGAATAACACTTGAAACGTGTCTTATAATTTCCCCTTAATTAAGATTCCAACCCAAAACAATTCTTTTTGCTACCTTAGACAATATTGCCTCATGCAATAGACTGTGTGATTATCAATACATATGCTAATACAAGCAAGGGAAAACCATGTTTTAAAGTGACCAGAACGAGTACAGAAAGCAATGTCATGAGTATGATGGTTTTCCTTTGATAAATAAGAACATAATTAGAACAACTTCAGAACCCGTGAAGGGTGTTGCATGTGAGGTCAGTAGTTCACCATCCCCAAAACAATGAGCCATCTTCCTCACTCTCTTCCCGGCTCTCTCACACATACAGAGGAAAACTACAACACATAAAATAAAAACCCAACAAAGCATAAACTTAACCTTTAGGGACTTTGTAAAATTTGTTCATTGAAAAGTGAAGCTATACATGAGGAGATCTAGAGTAACAGCTACTTATTAAACTAATGCATGGTATAGCATAGTTGATGATAAAGAGATTAAACTTTTCACCCAAAACAACGTCACAATTGGGTCCGTAAGAGAAGAATGGTTTCCGGAGTTTAAGCGTTACCAATATCTAATCTATTTGAATTAAAGATGGTAATTTAGTGCTACAAGTATCATGACGGTGTCAAGTTAATTGCATGAGTACAGTTGGAATCTGAATGACATTCACCAGTTATCACGTAGTTGGTGATGAATAAGAAAAATGAAAACAATGGTGCAGACAACAGCCACTTCGATTTCTAATAAAAAAAATAGTAAGCACTAGTGGAACATCCAAAAAAGAATCCGGGGAACTCAACAAACTTATATATAAAGTATATACAAAAGTTCAGAGATAAGAGAGTGAGAACAACAGAATGAGACATTACCTTCCTTGCAGATATCAACCATCATTTTGCTTATGAGTGCAGTACAAAGTCGGTCATGTTGCTTGAGGGTGGTTAGGTGAGAGGTTATATAAACCACGAGAATCCCCCCTCCACAGCTCACACACTCACTTTTGCACAAGACACACACAAACCTTTCACATTCATCAAGCATATTACACAGATCAAAGTAGCAACATGAGGGGTTTCAACCTGAAAGCGCTATTGCTGATGCTCCTCATAGTTCTTCTTCCGTTTTCCAACTTTGACACCTGCAGTGCGAGGAGGGGAAGACACTGGAGATCAGGAAGAGATGGAAACTCCTCTTCTGTTAAGAAGAAGAACAATGGGAAGAAAAGTAACAATCACCACCACCACCACCACCACCGCCACCACCATAGTGGCAGTGCAGATTCAAGCTCAAGCTCAAGCTCAGGTAAGGAACATAAACCAAGCCCGGCACCTAGTCCATATCTGAGTCCATGCCCAACACCGAGTCCAAGCCCAAAGCCAGAGCCGAAGCCTCAACCAAGCCCAAGTCCAAGCCCGAGGACAAAGCATAAGCCGAAGCCGTGCCCAAGTCCAAGCCCGAGCAGAAAGCATAAGCCGAAGCCAGGCCCGAGTACAAAGCGTAAGCATAAGCCGAGGCTGAAGCCAAGCCCAAGTCCATGCCCGACACCTAGCCCAAAGCCAGGTCGAAAGCCTAACCCACAGCCAAGCCCAAGTCATCCATCAACTCCAAGAGATAATTTCAATGTCTTAGACTTTGGAGCGGAAGGTGATGGCAAATCTGATGACACTAAGGTAGTGATGACAGTGTTGTATACTACTTTCACATTACTCACGATTTCTGATAAAATAACAAGAATTTTAGCTCATGCACTGTGAACTAACCAGGCAATGTTGTGCAGGCGTTCCAGGCAACATGGGCAGCTGCTTGCAAGGTCAAGGCATCAACAGTTGTAGTCCCATCAGACTTCAAATTCCTGGTTGGTCCCATCTCTTTCAACGGAGCCCACTGCCAAAACAGTATTGTGCTCCAGGCAAGTATTATTGGCTGAAATCAGCCATTTGTCAAATATAAACGTTTAACTCAAATCTTTTGACACTTTTCTTTACTTGTGGTTTTTTTGAAGTCCAATAAATGTCTCTTTTAGACATAGATGGATGTGTGTGGATCTGAAATCATTTAAATCTCTTTTAACTTTGATACATCTTATTTAAAACCAATTAACAATGAATAAAGAAGTCTATTTATGTATAACTACAAGTTTCCATCCTCACTTTTTTAACATAGAACTATTTCAACATCACTAACAGAAACCAAACTCTCTCAATTACAAATCCATATTCATTAATGCAAAAAAGTTCTAAAAAAAAGAAATAGAAAAAGGAAAAGCGAATCATCTCGTCTCTAACCGACTAAACGTTTATGTAGTAATATGCCTCATTTTTTTGCAGTTGGATGGCACCATTATCGCTCCAACAAACCGCAAGGCCTGGGGCTCAGGTCTGCTTCAATGGCTTGAGTTCACCAAGCTGGAAGGTTTCACCATTCAAGGCAGTGGCACCATAGACGGGCAGGGTGCGGTCTGGTGGGGCACCTCCCACTCCGAACATGAGGTGGTAAATCTTACTGCTCTCCTATCCATTGCTTGCTAATTCGATTAACCATTTTTTCCCACTATGGCAGATTAGCAGAAGCCATGCTGGGAAGATGCCCCACACCAAGCCAACAGTAAGAATTCGATCACTTATCACAAGCTAAACCAACCAGTGACACTTGCGCCCATACAAAAGCATGTTTTTCTTCAAATTTGGTCTGGTGCAGGCAGTCAGATTCTACGGGAGCCATGACGCGACAGTCACTGGCATAACAATCCAGAACAGCCCCAAGTGCCATCTCAAGTTCGACAATTGCAACGGTGTGGAAGTATACAACATAATCGTCTCATCGCCTGGAAGCAGCCCCAACACTGACGGGATACACCTGCAGAACTCTCAGAACGTAGCTATCCATCACAACCAGCTCGCCTGCGGTAACTCTGACAGCCATGATTACCTTAATATGATGTGTCAGGAGTCCTTTTCTTCCAATAACAGTTTTTCCGCCTGTGTCATGTAGGTGATGACTGTGTTTCCATACAAACAGGATGCTCCAACGTAAACATACACCATGTGAGCTGTGGGCCAGGCCATGGTTTCAGTATCGGGGGACTTGGAAAGCATAACACAAAGGCATGTGTGTCGAATGTCACCGTCAAGAATGTTGCCCTTCAAGGAACCATGACTGGTGTGAGGATCAAAACGTGGCAGGTAAACAGAGAAAAGGGCCATAGGATCTTCTTGATTGTATTGCAGGTGTCAGTAAAGAAAATGTCTCAATTGCTCTACCTTTTTCATTGCAGGGTGGCTCAGGTTCTGTTCAAAATGTAAAATTCTCCAACATTGAAGTCTCAGAGGTCAAAACACCTATCATGATCAATCAGTACTATTGCGACAAGAGCTCTTGCAAGAACCAGACTAAGGCAATTGTACTATCTGGTATATACTATGAAAACATCAAAGGAACCTACACCGCAAAACCTGTGCATTTGGCATGCAGCGACAGCTCCCCATGCACGGACGTCAGCCTCACAAACATAGAACTCACACCAGTGAAAGAGAAACACCATTTGTATGATCCCTTCTGCTGGCAGAGCTATGGACAATTGCGTCCTCCAATGGTTCCACCAATCCACTGCTTGCAGACAGGGAAACCACCAAAACACAAAGCCCAGATTGTTCCAGACTCGTGCTAGTTGAACCATATCACAAATCTAGAGATTATACACAAGTATACTAAACTGAATTTGTATACAGAAAGAGTAGATTATACAGTGAGTTCTATCATAGGAAGAGTTGGCATGACACATAGACATACAAGGTTGCAGAAAACCATACATAGCAACGGAAAAACCAGATGTACTAGATTGAGAAATGTTGTACGCATGACCTTTAGAAGAACAAATTATTGTAAGTTTGTGAAACATATGATTGTTGTTATAGTTGTATACAATTTCTTGTTCCTGTATACCATATAGAAGTCACATGCAACTCAAAAGCATGGAATTCCAATAAAGATTCACAATTATGTTTACAAATATGACAAAAAAGGACATCATAAAACACATGTTCTTTACTCAGTAGTAAAACACTAACAATGTTCATAAATATACAATGACTACACAATTTCACAATTTTTGCCATGTATACTTTTTTTCCTGGAAATATTCATTGCAAAAGCCACTAAGAATGAATATTTTGCCTTGGACAGACACTGTTAAAATTGAACGAAATGTCACTGGGTAGGACACTTGCTAATCTGCATGGCATCTGTATGAATATAATCAGCAAGTGCCAGTCCAATAGAATAACATTTGCCGCTGAAATCCCCTATCAGCGTTTCTCCAAAACATCCATTCAGCACAATGAATAATAGACAGATTAATCACATCAGAGAAGGATTCACATACTCAAGGAAGGGACAAGCAGCAGAATATATTACCCTTCATGTCAAAAGCAAGATATGAAAGCCAAATTTTATAGCTCCTAACTTGACAATGGTCCAATGGACACTGGTAAATCATCGTTTTGCAAAACCCACAGCCACTTTTCTTCTTTTGTAGCTATCGATGTTTTCAGGGCTTGGCATTCCAGTTCGATCCTGATACTTCTTTTCTAAAGCCTGCCATGATCATAAAGAAATAAAATCATTAAAAAAATGGAGCATATGAATTTTTTTTATTATATCTGAAATCAAACAGTACTAAGCACATGCTAGCAAAGCTCGTCTGCTTAAATTAGAAGCAGACATGTACAATGCATTTATAAATATTTCTTGGTCAACTTAATTTGCAAATATCTAAATTAAGGTCTTATTTTAATTACTTTGATTAATAAATCTGTGTCATAAGAACTTTAATCCTCATTTACACAAAATCCAATTTTTAAAGGCCTATACTTTTTCTAATTTTGGAGATAATACTTTGTAAATATTGCAAACAGTACCGAGGTTATGTTTACTACTCTTCACAGTTCACACTCATCCATGTTATCATCATAGCTGTTGTATTTGATTTTTTTTTTTTGCAGTTCATCCTATAATCACCTTCTAAAGACAACAAATTAAATGCATATCACGATTTTCCTACTTTATCTTAATTGTAAAACTCAAGGCCCAGTATGACTGTCCAGGAATCAGGTACTTTTACACTTAAACTATATTTAGAAAAATGATATATGTGGAATGAGACAGAAACCACTATATTATCTTATGATCATGGATTACAATCTCCTATATATAGGAGAAGATATACTTAACCTACAAACAACCTATTAACTGAATAACATAAAAATCCATATAAAGATTCATTTATTCTAACACTCTTCCTCAAGCTAAAACATCTAACATGCACAGTTTGTTACATAAATGGATATGAAGAAGAAGACTTGATTAAAAAAAACATACTAACAGAACAGTCAGACTACTACATCAACACGTGGACTTGACAGGTCCACATAACGGAGACAACGTAAGATCAAAAACATCAATAAGTAACTGGACTGCTACACCAACACGTGACATGTCCACACAACGAACACGATGTCAAATCTGAAAACCATCTAAGATAAGTATATCTTTTTTTTTCTCATCTTCTTCTCACACATTCTTTTCTCTCTCTTTTTTTCACGTTCTCTCTCTCCTTTTGTTTTTTTTTTCTTCCTTTCACTTTCCTTTTTCCCCTTTTCCTCTATTTTTTTCCATTTTACTTCCTTTTTTATTTCTTTCACTTTTTTTCCCTTTCTTCTCATTCTCCCTTTCTCCTCTCCTGATTGTGTTCTTCACTTTTCACCTCAGGAGCAGCAACGCGGACGACGAGCAGCAACACGGACGACGAGGAAGACGAATCCAGCAGAAGAAGGAGACGGCGACTAGACATGGAAATCGGGCCAGGCCGGCCCGGGCCCGGTCCAACACGAGCCTGGGCCCGATCCAGCATGAGTTCGGGAAAAGATTACGTGGACTGAACCGGGCCAGCCTCGTCGTGGGCTGTGGGCTGTGGGCCGGGCCAGTCGTGGGCCGTGCCGAGCCTAATGGGCAGGCCCGCCAAGGCCCGTGGAGTAAGCCCATTTTGGCCCACGAAACTCCTTGGGCCGGCCCGTAAACAGTAGTTTAAAAAAAAATAATAATAATAAAACTGCAACGGTCCAAAGGAATGCAACGGTTGGAATTTTTTGTTTAATTTTTTTATTTTTATTTTTTTAAAATCAATACTTTTAACCTATAAATACCCCCTCAAACCATTCATTTTTCTTCACAACTCAATCTTCTTTTCTACAACTTTCTCAACTACAAATTTCTCCCAATTTTTGAAAGAGGATTTTCAAGTGAAGATTTCGCTGTTTGGCTTTAGATTCTGCCCGATCTTCTACTTTCCAGACTCCAGTCTCCACGCGACAGTAGCTGAGCCAGCAATATCAAAATTTCTTTACTTCTAATCCCTCCATTTTTGTGGGTTAAGGATTTTATTATTTAATATTCATTTTTTAATATTAAAATGAAAAATATTGGTAATGTTGGTAGCCATGACTATATCCCTAGTATGGAGTCAGATCAGCCTCAGTGTACCTCAACAAATACTTCACAGCCTACACCTACTAAAAAACCTAGGAAACAAAATTCTTGAGTTTGAGAGCATGTTACATTAGACCTTGTAGATCAAACTAGGTGTTACTATAATTATTGTAATACCACATACACATGTCTTAGGGGAGGGGGTGTAGGTCACATATCTAGACATTTACAAAAATATATATCCAAACATAATAAAGTTGAAAATACAGATTTAAAACAATCAAAATTACAAGTAGGATCTAGTGGTATAATTAATTGGAAATATAATACAGAAGAAGTTAAGGAAGGAATAACTAAATTTATAGTATAAGATGAACAACCATTTTCTTTTTCTGAAAATAAAATTTTTGAATCATGTATACAAAATTATTTAAATTCACAGTTTAAAAGTTTTTCTAGAAATACAACAAGAAATATAATTTATAAAACATTTAAAAAAGATAAAAAAGATTTAATTGAA